>JAHIAM010001538.1:0-120931 GCA_021605205.1 Aegilops longissima
TTTGAAATTACTACGCTCCCCAACAAAGGGCATCCGAGCCAGGTTTTATGCATTGATGTTATATGCACGAGTAGAACACAAGTGAGTTGTGGGCGATATAAGTCATACTGCTTACCAAAGATGTCATACTTTGGTTCGGCGGTATTGTGAGATGAAGCGGCCCGACCGACATTACGCGTGCACGCTTACACGAGACTGGTTTCACCGCTGCAGCACTCGCTGCTTAAAGGTGACCGGCGGGTGTCGTCTCTCTCACTTTAGTTGAACCGAGTGCGGCTACGCCCTCGTCCTTGCGAAGGTTAAAACATCACCAACTTGACAAACTATCGCTGTGGTTTTGATGCGAGGTAAGAACGGTTCTTGCTCAGCCCGTAGCAGCCACGTAAAACTTGCAACAACAAAATAGAGGACGCCTAACTTGTTTTTGCAGGGCATGTTGTGATGTGATATGGTCAAGACGTGATGCTATATTTTATTGTATGAGATGATCATGTTTTGTAACCGAAGTTATCGGCAATCGCGTGAGCCATATGGTTGTCGCTTATTGTATGAATTGCAAAGCTATGTAATTGCTTTACTTTATCACTAAGCGGTAGCGATAGTCGAGAAGCAATAGTTGGCGAGACGACAATGATGCTACGATGGAGATCAAGGTGTCGCTACCGGTGACGATGGTGATCACGACGGTGCTTTGGAGATGGAGATCACAAGCACAAGATGATGATGGCCATATCATATCACTTATATTGATTGCATGTGATGTTTATCCTTTATGCATCTTATCTTGCTTTGATTGACGGTAGCATTTTAAGATGATCTCTCACTAAAATTATCAAGACGTGTTCTCCCGAGTATGCACCGCTGCCAAAGTTCGTCGTGCCTGCACACCACGTGATGATCGGTGTGATAAGCTCACGTCCATCTACAACGGTGCAAGCCAGTTTTGCACACGCAGAATACTCAGGTTAAACTTGACGAGCCTAGCTTATGCAGATATGGCCTCGGAACACGGAGACCGGAAGGTCGAGCGTGAAGCATATAGTAGATATGATCAACATAGTGATGTTCACCATTGAAAACTACTCCATCTCACGTGATGATCGGTTATGGTTTAGTTGATATGGATCACGTGATCACTTAGAAGATTAGAGGGATGTCTATCTAAGTGGGAGTTATTAACTAATATGATTAATTGAACTTAAATTTATCATGAACTTAGTACCTGATAGTATTTTGCTCGTCTATGTTTACTGTAGATAGATGGCTCGTGTTGTTGTTCCGTTAAATTTTAATGCGTTCCTTGAGAAAGAAAAGTTGAAAGATGATGGTAGCAATTACACGGATGGGTCCAGAATTTGAGGATTATCCTCATTGCTGCACTGTAAGAATTACGTCCCGGAAGCACCGCTGGGTGCCGTGCCTGTTGAGGAGCAACGCCGAAGTTGTGAACGCTCGCAGAGCAAAGTCGATGACTACTCTATAGTTCAAGTGCCATGCTTTACGGCTTAGAACCGGTCTTCAACGACGTTTTGAACTTCATGGAGCATATGAGATGTTCCAAGAGTTGAAGTTAATATTTCAAGCAAATGCCCGGATTGAGAGATATGAAGTCTCCAATAAGTTCTATAGCTGCAAGATGGAGGAGAATAGTTCACAAGGAGCATATACTCAAAATATCCGGGTATAATAATCACTTGATTCAACCTGGAGTTAATCTTCCGGATGATAGTGTCATTGATGAATTCTCCAATCACCGCCACCAAGCTACAAGAGCTTCGTGATGAACTATAATATGCAAGGATGAACAAAACAATTTCGAGCTCTTCGCAATGCTAAAAGCTGCGGAGGTAGAAATCAAGAAGGAGCATCAAGTGTTGATGGTCAACAAGACCACTAGTTTCAAGAAAAGGGCAAAGGGAAGAAGAAGGGAACTTAAAAAGAACAACAAGAAAGTTGCTGCTCAAGAGAAGAAACCCAAGTCTGACCTAAGCCTGAAACCGAGTGTTTTACCGCAAGCAAACTGGTCACCGGAAGTGGAACTGCCCCAAGTATTTTATGGATAAGAAGGATGGCAAGGTGAACAAAGGTATATGTGATATACATGTTATTGATGTGTACCTTACTAGAGCTCGTAGTAGCACCGGGTATTTGATACTGGTTCTGTTGCTAATATTTGCAACTCAAAACAGGGACTACGGAATAAGCGAGCATCGGCAAAGGACGAGGTGACGACGCGCGTGGGAACGGTTCCAAAGTCGATGTGATCGCGGTCGGCACGCTACCTCTACATCTACCTTCGGATTAGTTTTAGACCTAAATAATTGTTATTTGGTGCCAGCGCTGAGCATGAACATTATATCTGGATCTTGTTTGATGCGAGACGGTTATTCATTTAAATCGAGAATAATGGTTGTTCTATTTATATGAGTAATATCTTTTATGGTCATGCACCCTTGAAGAGTGGTCTATTTTATTAAATCTTGATAGTAGTAATACACATATTCATAATGTCGAAGCCAAAAGATGCAGAGTTAATAATGATAGTGCAACTTATTTGTGGCACCGCCGCTTAGGTCATATCGGTGTAAAGCGATGAAAAACTCCATATCGATGGACTTTTGAAATCACTTGATTATGAATCACTTGGTACTTATGTAACCGTGCCTCATAGGCAAGATGACTAAAACACCGCTTCTCCGGTTCTATGGAGGGAGCAACAGATTTGTTGGAAATCATACATACAGATGTATGTGGTCCGATGAATGTTGAAGCTCGTGGCTAATATCGTTATTTTCTCACCTTCACAGATGATTTAAGCAGATATGGGTATATCTTCTTAATGAAGCATAAATCTGAAACATTTGAAAAGTTCAAAGAATTTTAGAGTGAAGTTGAAAATCATCGTAACAAGAAAATAAAATTTCTACGATCTGATCGTGGAGGAGAATATTTGAGTTACGAGTTTGGTCTACATTTGAAAAATTGCGGAATAGTTTCGCAACTAACGCCACCGAACACCACAACGTAATGGTGTGTCCGAACGTCATAATCGATTTTACTAGATATGGTGCGATCTATGATGTCTCTTACCGATTTACCGCTATCGCTTTGGGGTTATGCTTTAGAGACGGCCGATTCACGCTAAATAGGGCACCATCAAAATCCGCTAAGACGACTCCTTATGAACTATGGTTTGGCAAGAAACCAAAGTTGTCGCTTTCTAAAAGTTTGGGGCTGCAATGCTTATGTGAAAAACTTCAACCCGATAAGCTTGAACCCAAATCGAAAAATGTGTCTTCATAGGATACCCAAAGGAAACAGTTGAGTACACCTTCTATCATAGATCCAAGGCAAGACATTCGCTGTTAAGAATGGATCCTTTCTAGAGAAGGAGTTTCTCTCAAAGAAGTGAGTGGGAGAAAAGTAGAACTTGATGAGGTAACAGTATTCAGCTCCCTTATTGCAAAATGGTTCATCACGTAAATCGGTTCCCGTGACACCTACACTAATTAGTGAGGAAGTTATGATGATGATCATCAAACTTCAAATCAAGTTTCTACCGAACCACGAGGTCAACTAGAGTAAGATCCGCACTGAGTGGTACGGTAATCCTATTCTCGAAGTCATGTTACTTGACCATGGTGAACCTACAAACTATGAAGAAGCGATGGTGAGCCCAGATTCGCAAAATGGCGGAAGCCATGAAATCTGAGATGGGATCCATGTATGAGAACAAAGTATGGACTTTGGTTGACTTGCCCGATGATCGGCAAGCCATTGAGAATAAATGGATCTTGAAGAAGAAGACTGACGCTGATGGTAATGTAACTGTTTATAAAGCTCGACTTGTTGCGTAAAGGTTTTCGACAAGTTCAAGGGTTGACTACGATGAGACTTTTCACCAGAAGCGATGCTTAAGTCTCGTCTCAATCATGTTAGCAATTGCTGCATTTTATGATTATGAAATTTGGCAAATGGATGTAAAACTGCATTCTTGAATGGATTTCTAGAAGAAGAGTTGTATATGATGCAACCAGAAGGTTTTGTTGATCCAAAAGGTGCTAACAAAGTGTGCAAGCTCCAGCGATCAATTTATGGTCCGTGCAAGCCTCTCGAGTTAGAATAAACGCTTTGATAGTGTGATCAAAGATATGGTTTTACATGCACTTTTGGAGAAGCCTCAGATTTACAAGAAAGTGAGTGGGAGCTCAGAGCATTTCTAATATTATATGTGGACGATATATTATTAATTGGAAATGATATAGAATTTCTGGATAGCATAAAAGGATACTTGAATAAAAGTTTTTCAATGAAAGACCTCGTGAAGCTGCTTACATATTGGGCATAAAGATCTATAGAGATAGATCAAGACGCTTAATTGACTTTCACAAAGCACATACCTTGATAAAGTTTTGAAAAATTTCAAAATGGATCAGCAAAGAAAGGTTTTTACCAGACATAAGGTGTGAAATTTAGTCGACTCAATGCCCGACCACAAGCAGAAGATAGGGAGAAAATGAAAGATGTTCCTATGCTTCAGCCATAGGCTCTATCATGTATGCAATGCTGTGTACCGTGACCGACGATGCTTAGCAATAAGCTTGGCAGGAAGGTACCAAAGTAATCCAGAGTGGATCATCGACAGCGGTCAAGAACATCCTGAAATACCCGAAAAGGACTAAGGATATGTTTTCAGATATGGAGGTGACAAAGAGCTAGTCGTAAATGGTTACGCCGATGTAAGTTTTGACACCGATCCGACGATTCTAAATCGCAAACCGGATACGTGTTTTTATTAAACGGTGGAGTCTGCTTGGTGCAGTTCTAAACAAAGCGCCGTGGCAGGATCTACATGTGAAGCGGAGTACATAGCTGCTTCGAAGCAACAAATGAAGGAGTCTGGATGAAAGAGTTCATTTCCGATCTAGGTGTCATACCTAGTGCATCGGGACCAATGAAGATCTTCTGTGATAATATCGTGCAATTGCCTTGGCAAAGGAATCCAGATTTCACAAGAGGACCAAGCATATCAAGAGACGCCTCAATTCCATTCGGGACCAAGTCCGTGGGAGACATAGAGATTTGCAAGATACATACGGATCTGAATATTGCGCACCCGCTGACTAAGCCTCTTCCTCGAGCAAAACATGATCAGCACCAAGACTCCATGGGTGTTAGAATCATTACTGTAATCTAGATTATTGACTCTAGTGCAAGTGGGAGACTCAAGGAAATATGCCCTAGAGGCAATAATAAAGTTATTATTTATTTCCTCATATTATGATAAATGTTTATTATTCATGCTAGAATTGTATTAACCGGAAACATGATACATGTGTGAATACATAGACAAACATATAGTCACTAGTATGCCTCTACTTGACTAGCTCATTAATCAAAGATGGTTATGTTTCCTAACCATAGACATGTGTTGTTATTTGATTAATGGGATCACATCATTAGGAGAATGATGTGATTGACATGACCCATTCCGTTAGCCTAGCACTTGATCGCTTAGTATGTTGCTATTGCTTTCTTCATGACTTATACATGTTCCTGTAACTATGAGAATTATGCAACTCCCGCTTTACGGAGGAACACTTTGGTACTACCAAACGCCACAACGAATCGGGTGATTATAAAGGAGTACTCATCAGAACGCCCGGATTCGATGCGCCTGTGTCCGCCATTATTCGCCTGCTGCCATGTCATTTGTTTGCGTGTTGCACTCTGCCATGTCATCATCTGCATTTCATATCATGTCATCATGTGCATCGATTTGCATACGTGTTCTTCTCTATGCATCCGAGCATTTTCCCGTTGTCCGCTTTTGCAATCCGCACTCCTATGTCTCCCGCGCCCCTTTTACCTCTTTTCGTGTGCGGGTGTTAAACCTTCTCGAATGGCCCGAGGTTTGTCAAGCGGCCTTGGTATACCACCGTAGACCGCTCGTCAAGTTTCGTGCCATTTGAGGTCGTTGATACTCCAACGGTTAACCGTAACCGCAAAGCCTCTTTGTGTTGCAGCCCAACACCCCTTCCAAAGTGGCCCAAAATCCACCTAACTCCCTCCATGCTCTCGGTCGCTCGATCACGATCAAAGTGGGCCAAAACCGCCTCATTTGGACTCTCCTAGCTCCCTCTATCTATAAATTAGTCCTCCTCCATTTTTCATGGATGAATCCCCTAACCCTAGCAGTTTTTCCTCCTCAAGGCCACGGACGCGTCTTCCCAGGCCGGACACGCCCTCACCGCCACGCCGCCGGACCAATCCTGGTGACACCTCCGCCGCCCCCCTCCTCCACTGGCAGGCCACGTGGCCATGGCCATCTCCCACTCAAGCCCTGCCCGGCTGAGGCCTGCCTCCTGGCCCCATGAGCCACGGCGCCGCCTGCACCCGATCCGCGCCTGCCTGCCTCACTTTGCTCATCTGCTGACTGCCGCCGACCTCCGTTGCCTCACTGGCCCGTGGCCACAAGGCCGCGCCTCACCGCCGCTGCCTGGGCCGCTCACTGCCGAAGGCCCGAAGGCCAAGGGCCTGGCCTTTGGCTGCTCGCCTCACTGATCATTGCTGGCCGGGCGAAGCCGCTGGTCGCCGCCCTGTCACCGGCCACTCCAGCCGCCGCCAGCTCTGCCTCATCGCCCGCCTCCCTCCTCCATCCCGACCGGATCCGCCGCGAGAGGCTAGATCCGCGAGCCTCCTCTCCGCCGCGCCCGATCCGGGCGAGATCCCGGCGATCCTCGAATTCCGTGCTAGGTTGACTCCTCCAATCCACTAAGTCCCGAATCAGTGATTATTTTCATGCATTTTCGCCATGCCATAACTCTCGCATGTTGCTCTCTTTTGGGCGTAATATGTCAAATTGTTCGCCTCAAGAGTAGATCATTTCATCTCATTGCATAATTTTCATTTGAGCTCATCTTGATGCCCGAAATGCTATTGAAGAGGGCTATGTGATGTTAGTTCTGCTTCTTAATGTAACATGCACTTTTGTCATTTTTGCCATGATTGATGTGTGCACCCTATGAACTTGAGTCCTACATGTGTTTTGTAATATGCCATGCCATCCTTACAGGGGTGTATGCCATGTATTTTTGTGATCTCTGTGGTGACTAGCACAAGCATGCAAACTAGGCTTCCTGATGTTGCTGATTTCAGCCCAGTTTTGCTGATATTTTGATGCCATGTTAACTTGATTCTACCGAGAGATCCATGCATATTTTGAGATACTTCAGTAAGGATGTTTTGTTATACATGTCTTGCTCTATCCATCCATGCCCTTGTTTGCAATTATGGAGTGCCATAGCTTGAGTCAATCGAGCTCTACTTTTGCTATAGAATGTTTCTCAAGGTGTTGTTTACATGTTATTCAATTTTGCCAAGGTTGTTGTAGTTGATCCTTGCATGCTATGATGTTGTTCTTGCCATGTATAGCTTCTATGCCATGTCTTGTTGATGGATGTATGCTTAGTTCATCATTTATTGCTCTGTGGTGAGTGGTTCAAGCTCACCAACATGCCTACTCATTGTTGTTCCTGCCATGTTTGAATCTGTAATATAACTTGCCATGTTTACATGGGTGCCATCATATTTTCTGATCCCTTTTGGCTTATGGTCACTAAGGGACTTTTGTTCTATGCATTTAGTAGTATCATGCCATGCCTTTGTTTGCCATGTTAAGTTCCTGTAACATATTTTTTGATAGCTCTAAACATTGCAACCTGATGTTATTTCTGCCAATGCCTGAAACTGTTATTATTTGCAATCTTGCCATGTCTTTTTGAGCATGTTCTAGTTGTTTCTGGAGATAGCTCAGTGTTCATGTTTTGTAATGCTTTACCTATACATCATGCCCATGCATTTTGTTATTATGTTGGGGTGCTGTAGCATGTTGTTTTGATGCTTGCAATATGCCTAGTTGCTGTTTTGGATGATTGTTGCCATGACTTGTTTCATGTGTATGTGTTGAACCATTGTCTGCTTTTGAGTGTGCTCTATATGAAACTTGCTTGATTTTGCATGTAGTTTCATATTATCATGTTGCATCCTTGTTTTGAGGTGTTTGCTTGATGTTTGTATGCATTTTGCATCAATGCCATGCTTATCTTGTTTTGCTCATATCTTCTAGGCCGAGTCTTCAATTAAATGAACTTTATATGTAACTTGACTAGAATTTTGTGTAGATCATCGTGGTGCATCTTAACTTGCTGTTTAAAAACTTGAACATAAGGTTTATTCAGATCTGGAACAAATTCGAAATTTGCATATGAGGACTTACCGGAATTGTTATATGTTGTTTCTGGCCTCATTTAAACTTGCCTTGATGTGTTGCTCTTGTTTGCATCATCTCTTGCCATGAGTAGCCTCATCCTAGCTTTGTCATGCATCATGCTTGTTGTGCATCATGTCTTGTCTATGTGTGGTGTGTTTACTATGTTGTGTGCTTCTTCTTGTTAGTTCCTGCTTGCTATGCATCGTGAGAATTCGCTCGCTCACACTTGGTTCGCTTCTTCCGCTCGCCTTCTTCATGGACTCGCTCTTCTTCCTTGCGGAATTTCAGGAAAGATGACCGCTATCCTGGATCTCACTACTATCATTGCTATGCTAGTTGCTTCGTTTCTATCGCTATGTCGCGCTACCTATTACCAGCTTATCAAGTCATCCCAAATTGCCATGTCAGCCTCTAACCTTTTTCACCCTTCCTAGCAAACCATTGTTTGGCTATGTTACCGCTTGCTCAGCCCCTCTTATAGCGTTGTTAGTTGCAGGTGAAGATGAAGTTTGTTCCTCGTTGGAACATGGAGATGTTGTTCCTTGTTGGAACATGTTTACTTGTTGGGATATCACAATATATCTTATATTATTAATGCATCTATATACTTGGTAAAGGGTGGAAGGCTCGGCCTTATGCCTGGTGTTTTATTCCACTCTTGCCGCCTCTAGTTTCCGCCATATCGGTGTTATGTTCCCAGATTTTGCGCCCCTAACGCTGTCGGGTGATTTATGGGACCCCTTGACAGTTCGCTTTGAATAAGACTCTCCAAAGAAGGCCCAACATTGGTTTTACCATTTGCCTCACCACCACCTACTTTTCCCTTGGGAGTCGCTTCTCGAGGGTCATCTTTATTTAGCCCCCTCGACCAGTGCTTTTCTAAGTGCTGGCCCAACCGAGTAGATCATGGGCCCCTCGTGGCAACTCGAGGTTTGGTTTTACTCAGAGGATGTCTCATCCGTGTTGCCTCGAGAACGAGATATGTGCAGCTCCTATCGGGATTGTCGGCAGATCGGGCGGCTTTGCTGGTCTTGTTTTATTGCTGCCGAATGTCTTGTAGCCGGATTCCGAGACCGATCGGTCTTCCCGGGAGAAGGAATATCCTTCGCTGATCGCGAGAGCTTATCATGGGTTGTTGGGACACCCCGCAGGTTTAAACTTTCGAGAGCCGTGCTCCTCATGTTATGTGGCGATGGGAATTTGTTAATATCCGTTGTAGTAAACTTGAAGCAAACTCTTCTAAAATACACCAACCGTGTAGCGTAATCGTGAGTGTCTCTTTTCGGGTTGATCGAGAGGAGAACACGGTTTCGGGTTATGTCCGACGTAAGTAGGAGTTCAGGATCACTTCTTGATCATTACTAGTTGACGCACCGCGCCTTTGTTTCTCTTCTCGCCTCATTTATATGTTAGCCACCATATATGCTTAGTCATTGCTGCAACCTCACCACTTTACCCCTTCCTTTCCCATTTAAGCTTTGCTAGTCTTGATACCTGTGGTAATGGGATTGTTGAGTCCTCGTGGCTCACTGATTACTACACCATCTTGCAGTGTACAGGTTGTGCGATGATCATGACGTGAGAGCGATGTTTGCTTGTGTTGGAGTTCTTCTTCTCGCTTATTCTTCGATCGTGGGATAGGTTCCGTGTCGGCAGCCCGGCTAAAGGTGGTGGATGTCGTTTGAGTTTCGCTTATGTTTCATCCGTAGTCATTGTTGATCTTGTATATGATGTGATGTTGTACTCTTGTGGCATTGTTTGCCTTATGTATGTATCCCCATCTATTATGTAATGTTGATGTAATGATATCCACCTTGCAAAAGCGCTTCAATATGCGGGTCTATCCTTGGTGGGGACCTTCGAGTTCCTTTGGATAGGGGTCGCATATTGGGCGTGAAAACAACAGGTGTCTCCGAAGGTACATGTTGAGTTGGCGATTTCGAGATTAGGTTTTGTCACTCCGATTGTCGGAGAGGTATCGCTGGGCCCTCTCAGTAATGCACATCTTTATAAGCCTTGCAAGCAATGTGACCAAATGAGTTGGTTACGGAATGATGCATTACGGAACGAGTAAAGAGACTTGCCGTAACGAGATTCAACTAGGTATTGATACCGACGATCAAATCTCGGCAAGTAACATACCGATGACAAAGGGAACAACGTATGTTGTTATGCGGATTGACCGATAAAGATCTTCGTAGAATATGTGGGAGCCAATATGGGCATCCAGTCCCGCTATTGGTTATTGACCGAAACAAATTTTAGGTCATGTCTACATAGTTCTCGAACCCGCACGGTCCGCGACGCTTAACGCTTCGCTGATTTATATAGTATTATATGAGTTATGTATGTTGGTAATCGAATGTTGTTCGAGTCACGGAAAAGATCATGGACATGACGAGGAACTCCGAATGGTCCGGAGATAAAGTTTGATATATGGCATAATAGTGTTTGATCTCTGAAGAGTTCCGAATTCACCGAAGGGGTTCCGGATGTTTCAAATGTTTGGGAACGAGAACACGTTATTTGGGCCAAAGGGAAAGCCCACAAGGTTTTTGGAAAGCGCAAAGGAAGTTTTATGAGTTCAGGGGCTGACGCCAGGTCTCAAGCGTCGGGTCCAGACGCGGGAACTCAAGGTTCGCCCCGAGTCCGAGAAGGACTCTTGCCTTCGGGTGAAACCGACTTTGTGGAGGCTTTTACTCCAAGTTTCACCCCAAGGCTCAACATATAAATAGAGGGCAGGGCTAGCACCAAAGAGACATCGAGAAACACTAAGCCGCAGCCGCAACCCTGCTCCTCTAGTTTATCCTCCGCCATAGTTTCCGAGTGCTTAGGCGGCCCCGCGGAGATTGTTCTTCGCCAACACCGCTACCACCCCGTCAGGTTGCCGGAACTCATCTACTACTACCGCCTTGCTGGATCGAGAAGGCGAGGACGCCATCGAGCTGAACGTGTGTAACTCGGAGGTGCCGTATGCTCGGTACTTGGATCGGTCGGATCGTGAAGACGACGACTACATCAACCGCTGATAAACGCTTCGCTTGGCGATCTTCAAGGGTGTGAAGATACACCTCCTCACGCTGTTATGCATCACCATGATCTTGTGTGTGCGAGGAAAATTTTGAAATTACTACGCTCCCCAACAAGAACTGCACATAAGGTATTGCAATCCGTTTTTATTTGCCTACTCTTCAAGGACGCCTCGTAAGTTTGTCTTATCTTGTGATGAATGTCAAAGAATTGGTAATATTAGTAGACGCCAAGAAATGCCTATGAATTATTCACTTGTTATTGAACCATTCGATGTTTGGGGCTTTGATTATATGGGACCGCTTTCTGCCTCTAATGGATATACACATATTTTAGTTGCTGTTGATTACGCTACTAAGTGGGTAGAAGCTATTCCAACTAGTAGTGCTGATCATAACACCTCTATTAAGATGCTTAAAGAAGTTATTTTTCCGAGGTTTGAGTCCCTAGATATTTAATGATCGATGGTGGTTCACATTTTATTCATGGTGCTTTCCATAAAATGCTTGCTAAGTATGATGTTAATCATAGAATTGCATCTCCTTATCACCTGCAGCCTAGTGGTCAAGTAGAATTGAGTAATAGAGAGCTCAAATTAATTTTGCAAAAGACTGTTAATAGATCTAGAAAGAATTGGTCCAAGAAACTGAATGATGCATTATGGGCCTATAGAACTGCATATAAAAATCCTATGGGTATATCTTCAGATAAAATGGTTTATGGAAAACATGTCACTTACCTCTCTAACTAGAACATAAGGCATATTGGGCCATTAAAGAGCTCAACTATGATTTCAAACTTTCCGTGAGAAGAGGTTATTTGACATTAGCTCACTTGATGAATGGAGAATCCAAGCTTCATGAGAATGCCAAGTTTTTAAAGAAAAGTTAAAAGATGGCATGACAAAAGAATACAAAAGCATGAGTTTAATGTAGGTGATTATGTATTGCTATACAACTCGCTTAAGATTTTTGCAGGGAAAATTCTCTAAATGGGATGGTCCTTATGTTATGGAGGAGGTCTATTGTTTCGGTGCCATAAAAATCAACAACTCCGAGGACACAAATCCGAAGGTGGTGAACAGACAAAGAATTAAACATTATATCTCAGGTAATCCTATAAATGTTTAAACCAATGTTATTGAAATCAGAACCCCGGAGGAATACATAAGGGACACTTTCCTAACGCTTTGGACTCAAAAGGAATAGGTATGTGGTACAAGAAGTAAACCGACCCAAAACAGTTCTAATGGCAATTTTCTCTGTTTTGGAATATTCAAAAATAAAAAATAAGAAGTAGTCCGAAGGACACAAGGGCTCCACGAGGGTGGAGGGCGCGCCCTACCCTCGCTACCTGCCTCGTGGGCACCTCGGCGCCTTCGACTCCGCTTTCTTGCACGATACGATTTTGGTCGGTAAAAATTCATTATATAATCTCCCAAGGTTTTGACTCATGTATCACGCAATTGTTCTCTGATCATGCTTGATTACCTTGCTATGATCTTGAGTGAATAAAAGAAAAGAGAAAGAATAAAAAGAAATAAAAACAGATCATATTGATCTTATGAACAGTAATGACTTCACATAGAAAGAGCATGCTGATTAAAAGTTGTTGAGAGTTGGCAAACATAGTTTTGGTCATCGCTAAATTAATAGGAAGTAATAAAGAAAGAGAGGTTTCACATATAAATATACTATCTTGGACATCTTTTATGATTGTGAGCACTCACTAAAATATGACATGCTAAAGAGTTGATGTTGGACAAGGAAGACAACGAATTGAAAGTGCTAGTTATCGACTAGAGGGGGTGAATAGGCGATTTTATGAAAGTCTTCAAAACACGGATGTTTCAAGACAAACAACAGAAATGACCTAATTGATATGCATGAAGATAACTACAACAAGCAAGCCATAGTTAAGTATGCAATAATGTAAAGGGACAAGACTAATAGCAGCTATGTAGTAAGGATCTGGATGGAAGATAGTATGAAGCCAAACAACAATAGAAGTCAAACAGTGAAGTCAAACAGATAAGACATATAAGCAAAGACTTCACGAAGACAAACTTAGGGTAAAGGAGGGAAGGGATAGAACCAGTACTAGTTGAAGACACAGATTTGTTGATCAGTTCCAGCTTGTCTGTGACAACTGCACATCCTGGTTAGGGAGGCTGAGATTCAACTCAAGACCGCTGCCTTCACCTTATTCCTTGAGCTAAGGACACACATTCCTCGCCCAATCACTGTAAGTCTTCAAGGTGGACTTCCAACCTTCACACGACGCTCACCGCAATCCACAATGACTCTTGGATGCTCAGAACGCGACGCCTAACCGGCCGGAGGATTCACCCCTCAAGTGTAATAAGTCTTGTGTCACACAGACAGAAAACTTCAAAGTGATGCCTAACACTCTTTGGCTCGGGTGTTTTGGGCTTTGTCCTCGCAAGGATTTCTCTCTCAAAGGCTTCGAGGTGGGTTGCTCTCAAACGACAAAAGCCGTGAACTAACTCTCGAGCAACCACCAATTTATGGTGTAGGGGTGGGCTATTTATAGCCACTAGGCAACCCGACCTGTTATGTCCGAAATGACCCGGTCACTAAGGAACCGACATGTGTTCCAATGGTCGATTTCAAACACTCACGGCAACTTTACTTGGCTATAAGCAAAGCTGACTCATCCAGCTCGATAAGTTTTGTTCTCATTGTCTTCGTCAAGACATAGGATTTGGGTTGAGCATCACTTCAGTCATTCTCGACTATGATCACTTGGACCCCACTTAATAAAGACGGTGGTTCCTACGACTCAACAAAGAAGAAAAGGAAACAACGAAACAACACAGTCTTCAAGGCCCATAGTCTTCACTCAATGTCTTCTCATGTCATAGTCTTCAATGTGAATATCTTCACATACCACCATTGTCTTCAATGTCTTCATACATTTTTAGGGTCGCCTCCGTAGGTAAACCGAATTAATGAGGGACACTACCTGCGTTATCCTGCAATTCTCACAAACGATTAGTCCTCAACCATATTTGTCGTCAATACTCCAAAACCAACTAGGGGTGGCACTAGATGCACTTAGAATCTCCCTTTTGGTGATTGATGACAAACTGGTTGAAGTTTTCAACGGGATAAAATATGTGAAATTGTAAAGGATAGGAATTGTCTTCATAAGTGGCAAAGACTTCAAGATGTGCATATAAGTAGTTTGCCTTTGGAATGCAAATGCACATGGCAGGTTGTACTTGTGGAGATCCTCTTCAACTTATGAAGATAATTCATCATGCATGAAATGATATAGCTAAGAGAATGACATGCATAATGAAAAATGGACGTCTGCAGAATGATCTAAGTGCGGAAGTTATCGTCGCACATGCGGAATTTATCATCGCACTGTGGTAAAGCAAATAAGTAGCGTATTTAATTATCGAGTTTAAGTGTTACAACTCATAAGAACCAAATGTTTCAAAAACGAGAGTTGTAAACACTAGGCAAAATATAGTGCAACCGCCCTTGTGAACCCGCTTGAAGACTATCAAACTCATATGCTTCTCCCCCTTTTGTCAGTAAGGACCAAAAAGGTTTGAAGACATAGAGCATCTACTCGTCCTCTTCTGAAGAAGATGATGCAGCAGGGTTGTCGTTGTTGGTTGGCGGTGCGCATAAGCTTGGTGCAAGGTCGATTTGTGCGTAAGTAGGGGCGGTGAAGTAGCATCGGCTTCATCATTGATCACTCGCATTGACCGCTGCAGCGGAGGAAGAATAGTCGAGTCTTCAAGAGATGGAGTTCGCCAGAGGACTGCATTCCATGGAGGAGTGGAGTCAAACTTGAAACGCTCAAAGGAAGCCATCGCCTTGAAGATCAGCTTCAAAGACCGAAAGCAGGGTCAAACTCTTCCATGACCGCCGACAAGTCTTGTGGAGTGACAAAGGCATTCTTCGTGGCAAGATTGCGTAATGCGATTGACGCCCACCAAGAGGCTTTGCATTTGACGCTTAGCCAGGAGTGATGCTTATCTTGCCTTTGATGCAGCGCCACAAGAAGTTCTCGATCATTGAGGACTCGAGAGCGCTCCGAGGCCTTTTGGCCAATTGTGCTCTCAAGGGCTTTCATCCATGCACGATGAGGCGACGGTGTTCCCAGCCAGGATAGACACGAGATAACGCTGGACGCCTTCCATAGGTTGAGAGAAGTTGTGGTGATCTGCGCTCAAGACTTAGTGGGGTTTTGGCAGGCTCAGGTATATGGCTTCAATGATATATCAACCTCTCGTAGAAAGATCGATGATTATGAGCAGAGGTTTGATAGTTGATAGCTGAGTGCATCTTAATGAGGCGATGACCCATGGAGCATAGAACTTCGCATCAAACAGATCAGATCTAGAGGCAGCCAATTGTCGGATGAAGAAATCTTATGGTTGAAGCCGATGCCATTGAGGATGTAGAAGACCAATGTATTCATTGTTCCTTCAAGCTTTGCGTATTTATGAATGCCCTTTATTGGCCATAGAGTTCGCCGATGATGTGATATATGGTACGAGGCAGATACTCAAGGTCATCAACAAAGAAGTGTTGAGGGTATTCAGCACATGTGGCAAAGGGCTTCATCATGCTCAAGCATCCACTCATGTCGGGTTCTCGCTTATGAAATATGCTTTCCAAGGCATCGCGGTGGAGTTGACATCCGTGTTCAAACAGCTCTCCCGGAGTGGGTAGGCCTGTGAGCTCAATGATGTCAAGAGCTTTGGCTTCATGATGGACATTTCCACCATCCACTCGAGAACCCATGTCTTTGTATCTCTCGCTAGAAGCTGCGGATGTGGAGTGTGGTATAGAATTGAAGCACTAATTCTTCATTCCAAAGGTTTTTGTCCTCACACGGCCAAGCAGACTGCATCATGAAAGCAAGCAAGTGCTTCTTCTAAGCACGGCTGTCCGCAATGGCTTCAGTGTCGAGGCGATATGAGGGAAAATGCGCCTTGGTCATACATAACACATGAGTAATAACTTCTTTGTCGATAGCTCCGTAACCGTCGATGAGATCCTTGGCCTTTTGTAGGGGTTCTTGCAATCGCCAAAGAAAGTATTGTGGGCTTTAAAGCCATTGGCATTGAAGGAACCATTGAGGTGGCAAAGGCTCGAAACCTTGGCAGCCTTGGCTTGGCTTCGGACCGGAGGCCTATGCGCAATATGATAGTTGAATTGAGGACCAGAGGCATGAGGCGGAGGGACCGAATGGGCCATCTTATCGTGACTAGCAGAATAATCTCGGATAATTGCTACAAAGAATCACCCCCGCCATCGTGGATTAAACTCACGCTGATTCAACCCGTCTAAATCAAATTCAAAACAAAAGCAAATGATAAAAGTTTTCAAAAACTAAAACTAAAATGTTCGGGATTGTCAAAATAACAAAGCTAATTATGGTGGGTGTACACATTTTGTAAAGTGTTTTGGTATTTTAAATAAACTAAAACAGAAAAGAAGAAAATAAGAAAAGGAAAATTAAAACAAAAGGAGGGGGGGGGAACCCAACAGCCCAACCGGCCAAGCCCCCCCCCACACCGCCCAGCCGGTTATTCCCATGGGCCGCCCAACCGCCGCCCCCACCTTATCCACCCTCCCTGCTCGTGGAACCCTAGCCCTCATTCCCCGATCCCCTTTCTCCTCCCCGCCTCGATCTAGATCGGGCCGATCCTGTCGCCCCGACGCCGACGACCCCCGCCCGACCTGCCGCCTCTCCCCTCCGCCCGCCGCCTCGATCCCTCCCCACTGTCGCCCCACGCCGAGGCCTCGCCGCCACGGGTCGCCCCCGACCCCACGCCGCCTCACCGGATCCGCCTGACGCGGGCGGCCGCCTCCCGCCTCCTCCTCACCGGACGACCACGAGCGCCCCGAGCCCGCCTCCTAGACCCCTGGCCCCCAGTGAGCTCTCCTCTCCCCCTCGGCCCCTCGCCCTCTCCCTCCCGAACGCCGCCAGACTGGCCTCCTGCCGCTGCTCCGCCGCCCTTCGCGGTCACATGGGCAGCCGCCAGCCACGCCCCCCCCCCCTCTCCTCCTCTCGCCGAAGGGCGCTTCTCGCCCGGTTTATCGCTTCGTCTCCGCCGTGGCCTTCTCTTCTGCCGACGGCGCGCCGCCTCGCAATCAACCTCGCTTTCCCTGTCAGACGCTTCGGCGACGCCTGATGCCGACGACGATCTGCCGTGTCCGCACTTCGCCTTACCTCTGCCACCGACGACGGGCCCCGCCTCAGCCCCGCCACCGCCAAAGTTTCACCGGGACCGCCGCTGCCTCGCCGAGGCCACGGCCTCGGCCGCTTCCACCACGCCGGGCGGGATCGGGCGGGCGCCACGCTTACGCCCTCGGGACTTGCGCCTCGAACGGGCAAGGCCAAGACGCCAAGACGCTCACAAGGCCGCTGGCCCCTGGGGCCTATGACAGAGGGGCCCCACGCCCCAAAAACGAATTTTGAAAATTAAAACTAATTAATAAAAATAAAAATGAATAAAGAAAGAATTAATTTATTTATTAATTAGTTAATTAACTAAGTAAATAATTAATCTAATTAATCCTGATTAATTAACCTAATGACTAATTAACCTAATTAACTATTGTTAATTAAACTAAGCTAGGTTAATTAGTTAACAGTGTATGACGAGCGGGACCCACTGTCAGGGTTGACCTAGTCAACCCTGTTGACTGCTGACGTCAGCATGACGTCATGCTGACGTCATAAATACAATTTTCAAATTAATTAATTAATTAAATTCCAGAAATTATTAAAATCTTTTAAAATCATATCTTTTAACCGTAACTCGGATTAAAATATTTTCAACATGAAAGTTGCTCGTAACGACGAGACGAATCCGATACGCAGTCCGCTCGTCCGCCACACACCCCTAACCTATCGAACCTGCAACTTTTCCTCCGCCTTCCGCCAAAACCCAAAACACCGTGAATACTTTCCTGATGTTTCCTTAACCAAGACCCCTCATACCACGTTAGGGCACGCCTAGCATCGCTTGGCATGTCATGCATCGATATGCATCTGCTTACTTGGTATTCATTGTTTCTTCCCTCTTCTCTCCGTAGACTACGAGACCGACGCCGCTTGCCGGTTCGACCACGGTGTTGACGACTCTCTCTTGCCAGAGCAACCAGGCAAGCCCCCTTGATCACCAGATATCGCTTACTCTTATCTACACCGCTTGCATTAGAGTAGTATAGCATGTTACTGTTTTTGATACTCCTATACCGCTGCATAGCCTGCCCTTGTAACTTCGTTGTTACCTTTACCGCAATCCTATATGCTTAGTATAGGATGCTAGTACTTTCATCTCGTGGCCCTACTTTCTTGTCCGTCTGCCGTGCATATATTATCGGGCCATGATCACTCGGGAGTTGATCACGGTATATACTATATACTTTATACATGATACATGTGGAGACTAAAGTCGGGTCGGCCGATGGAGCACCCATGAGTGGATCTTTGTATGGAGCGATGTGGCAGGTTGAGACCGCCACGAGAGAGGTGGGCTCGGGCCTGTTCGGGCGCTTATGGATACTTAACACGCTTAACGAGGTCTTGGTATTTGATCTGAGTTGGCTACGAGCTTATACACACTAACCATCTACGCGGAGTAGTTATGGGTATCCCGCCGTGGTATCACCAAGCACTTCAGACGTCACGACGGAGCGGCGCGCGCCGGATTGGACCGAACGCCTGATGGGCTAGGTCTGCTCGGCCACAGACGAACGCAGTGTGTGTCAGGCGATGGGCCTGCACTCGCGCTTAGGTTTAGACCGCGTGTTGGCCTCTCTCACAGCCTAGGTGGGGCTGCGACGTGTTGATCTTCCGCGCCGGGCATGACCCAGAAAGTGTGTCCGCCAAATGGGATCAAGCGTGCTGGGTAAGATGGTGCACCCAGGAAGTTAATCTATTCAATAGCCGTGATCTTCGTAACAGGACGACTTGGAGTTGTACCTTGAGCTTATGACAACTAGAACCGGATACTTGATAAAACACACCCTTCCAAGTGCCGATATAACCGTGGTCGCCTCGCCAGTGGATATGAGCAGGGATCGCTGGTAGGATTATTGCTATGTGATGTTACTTGGAGGACTTCAGATGCCCTCTTCTACTGCTGCAAGACAGTGTCCGTGGTTTAGTCTTCGCTAAGACTAGCTATCCCCTCTTATTCCGCATTCTGCAGCTCAGTCCATCGATATGGCCCTTTACACATATATCCATGCATATGTAGTGTAGCTCCTTGCTTAAGTAGTACTTTGGATGAGTACTCACGGTTGCCTTATTCCCCTTTTTCCCTACCTCTACTCGATTGCTGCAACTGCACGATGGAGCCCAGGAGCCGACGCCACCGCCTATGACGACTACTACTGGAGGTGCCTACTACTACGCAGCCCACGATTTACCACTGTGAGTAGTTTAGGAGGATCCTGTGCAGGAGGCCCGCGCCTCTTTCGATCTCAGATCCCGCTTTGTGCTAGCCATCTTATGGCAACTTGTTTAACTTATGTCCGTATCAGATATTGTTGCTTCCGCTGACTCGCCTATGATCGAGCACTTGTATTCGAGCCCTCGAGGCCCCTCGGCTTGTATTATGATGCTTGTATGACTTATTTATTTGTAGAGTTGTGTTGTGATATCTTCCGTGAGTCCTCGATCTTGATCGCATACATTTGCGCGCATGATTAGTGTACGATTGAATCGGGGCGCCAAGTTGGTATCGAGCCGATCGCTCAGAGGAATCCCCTTCCACACTCCTTGGTCAAGTCGAGTCTAGACATTGCAAAACTTTTACTAACTTGGCTGTGTGCCTTACGGGCCCACGCCGCCATCGGGTGGTACTAGGATCTTTTACCTCGACCTTTACTCGACTCGAACTCTCTTCTACTCGGGTTAACCGATTTTACTAACTATCACTAGGATCCCGTGACCGCATTCACCCCAAAGTTGGATATAGCCTTAGTTGTTCTTGAAATTGTATTTGAGCAATTTCCACACCGCCATTTGACTCCTTTGAAACGCCTTTGTTTTCAGATGGAACCCACGAGGCAGGTCGTGCGCCACACGACGGCCATTGGTGCTCGGGATCACTCGCATGTGCTAGCCGAGATGATGACCTATCCGGTTATCGCCGCACCCGAGTACACCGCCTATGAGGAGTACCAGACTATAACCAGGAGCAGTACCGCCATCGCCCACCTCTACTCGGAGTACGAGTCCACTCATGCGGCTGCACACCGCATATGGTGTTGGAGTGACTATCGATATGGCAGTCCACGATGTTGCTTATGCTGCTCGACACGCCTTCGCGTAGTATCGAGAGTTGGACACCTCCCCTTCGTGCACATTGCTATCGCGGCCTCGATGTTGGTGAGGAGGGTTACTACACCGCTGCCTACTCCATCGCCACCAGAGAGCCCTTCTACCATCGTAACTTTGTTCTCGCATGTCGATGGGCTGGATCGAGCTAACCGAGCTCTTCGCCAAGAGTTGTACATCACCCGTCAAGACCTCTACCGTGCTCGACGCTGATGCACCCCTTTGTCCGATCCGGAGAGCTGCGCGCTCGCGATCTACCCAGCCAGACCGTGATGCCCTGTGGTGTCGGTTGGCGACGGGAGGCTACTCTCCCGACTTGGCCCTTTTCGCCACCGGACGCCGGATTCAGCATCGAGTATCCACGGCCCCTGTGTCACCGACGCGGAGGACTACCCGCCGCAAGACTACCAGCTTTCAAAGCTACAGCCTACCTCAGCATCATCGTGGGACCGATGTAGACTTGTTTGTTAGTGTTAGATGCATTCGCCATGAGCCTGCTGTGCCGCCTATGATGTAGTAGTCTATGTAATCGACTCTATGTATCGAACTCTATGCATGATTCCTTTGTAAGATATGCCAACTACTATGTAGTTCCTATCGTGTCGCTTTCATTATGCATGTTTCATCATGAATGATTCCTCGCCTTTTGCTTAATTTCTCAAATGCTGAACTACCCTCGTTATATAATAGCAGGATGGTTAGGCCAGCTGGTCGTGGTCGTGGTGGCAACTTCCCACCACCGCCCGAGTACATGGCTGGTATGATCCAACAGCTCGAGATGAATCGCCACTCATGGAGAACATGATGGCTCGCTTCCTCGCCTAATATGAACCAAAGACCCAAACGGAACAACTCGCAGGATTTCATACGCGAAACCCAGCAAGGTACCGCAGCTCAACTCAGCCACTGGATGTCGATGATCGCCCGTGACATCACCTATGAGATGGAGTCTGCTGATGTAGCCCCGCCAGCTATGTCACTTTTGCTTCCTTCTTCCTAAAGGGACCCGCAGCTCAATGGTGGGACAGCCACCGCGATTTCCGCCAGCTTGGAACACTCATCACCGCCGACTTCCAAGCTGCCTTCCGTGCCCGCTTCATCCTCAAGGGTCATGGACCGGAAGAAGCGTGAGTTCCGCAACCTCACCCAAGGCAACAAGACTATTGAAGCCTATCAGCGAGAGTTCCTGGACTTGTCTCGCTATGGTGAAGAGGATATTGCAACTGATGCACGCAGACAAGAGAAGTTCCGTGACGGCCTTCAAGCTGACATCAAGCTCGCACTTCTAGTGCATGACTTTGCTGATTTCGCCACCTTGGTGAACAAGGCTATCAATGTCGAAACTGGTCTGCAGGAATACCAGAGCTCTAACAGCGCAACTGCGACACGGGCTCATCTTCGGCCCGCCTCGCAGGCGCAAGATATGGATTCCCAACAAGATGTACCAGCCGAATGCACTCGCTTCCAAGGCAGAACTATGCTGCACCTCGCCCCGCCACAACTAAGCAGCCAAAGCTTCCAGCTCCACCACCCCAAGCTCCCTGCTCCCACCCCCAATAATGGCTTGTGCTTCAAAGGACAACCAGGCACCGCATAGAGAATGCAACCAGAACCGTAATCACTGGCCCTTCCAAAGAGCTGGCCGTGGAAACACCCAGCCCCGCAACAACACCGCCAAGTCTTATGGTCAAGTTCAGCCAACCACGTTGATCCGAACGAAGCTCAAGACCAGCCTGCCATCGTGATGGGTACACTCGAAATTCAGTACGTGATCTGTTTTATTCGATTCAGAGCATCACATTCATTCATGTCTCAAGACTTTGCATACAAGCACGACGTTAAGTGTGAGGAGATGAACTCTTCGGTAGTGGTAAAACCCCTTGGGACAATGTCAAACCTCCATGGTTGGCGCCGACGCCCCCGTGGAAATCAAGGGCTGGAATTCTATGCCTCCCCATTATCCTCAAGACGCCTAACATCGACCTCATTTTGGGATGGATTGGTTGAAAGCGATATCGCATCAATCGCTTATGCCACTAAGACCGCCCATCCGCTACACCCTTTCGATGAAATAATAAGCTACAATGCTCGTTCGTTCAGATGCGAGGCAAGGCTCTATGCATTGAATGCATTGAACGCCGCACCCTCGAGGGCATTGAAAACATTCCTGCTGCTCGCGATTTCCAAGACGTCTTTCCTAAAGAACTTCCAGGATTCCCTCGCTAGAGCTGTCAATTCGCCATCGACTTGAAACCGTGCACCACTCCTATAGCCAAGCGACCCTACAAGATGTCCGCCGCATGAACTCCTTGAGCTAAAGGAGGAAATCGACAAATCTCTTCAAAGTGGTTTCATTCGCCCAAGTTGCTCTCCTTGGGGAGCACCCTCTCTTTGTCAAGAAGAAGGATGGGACAAACCGATTGGTCCAAGACTACCGCCCCATAAATCAAGCTACCATTCGTAATAAGTATCCTCTTCCTCGGATCAATGATCTTTATGATCAACTGGCTGGTTCGTCGTTGTTCTCAAACTCGACTTGAGGTTGGGTTACCACCAGATCCGTGTTCGTGAGGAGGATATCCCCAAGACCGCATTTGTGACTCGTTATGGTTCATACGAGTACACCGTCATGTCTTTCGGCTTAACCAATGCTCCAGCTACCTTCTCTCGCACCGATGAACTATATATTCATGGATTACCTCGACAAGTTCGTCGTGGTTTATCCGATGATATCCTGATCTTTTCCAAGAATGAAGAAGAACATGATGAACATCTTCGCCTTGTGCCGGAAAAGCTACGAGAGCATCAACTCTATGCCAAGTTCTCCAAATGTGAATTCGCTTCAAGTAACCTATCTTGGGCATGTCATCTCTAAGGATGGTATTGTTGCCAACCCCGAACGAGTTCAGGCTATTCTCGATTGACTCCTCCAAGAACGCATAAGTCGAAGTTTTCGGTCTCGCCAGCTATTGCCACGATTCGCCGAGAACTTCTCCAAGATTGCCAGCCTCGACTAACCTGCTGTATAAGCGCCAAATTCCAATGGACGGATAAGTGTCGAAAGTTTCAGCACTCAAAGACAAGTTGACTTCGCCCCAGTGCTAGCTCCTCCCGATACTAAGAAGGACTTCGTCATTTATCGCGACGCTTCTCGCCAAGGATTAGGCGGTGTCCTAATGCAAGAGCGCAAAGTGGTTGCTTATGCCTCTCGACGCTTGCGCCTCACGAAGAGAACTACCCAGTTCACGACCTCGAACTTGTTGCTTTCATTCATGCGCTAAAGCAGTGGCGACATTACCTTCTCGTAATCGCTATGTAGATCTTCACCGACCACCAAAGTCTGAAGTATCTGTTTACTCAGCCAGACCTGAACCTCCGCTGCCAGAGATGGATGGAGACTGCAGCACTTTGATTTGGGTATTTCCTATACACCGTGCAAGGCTAATGTAATGGCTGATGCCTTGAGCCGCAAGTCTTATCTGCAACCACCTTCAAGTTCACAAAGTTCAGCCCCACTTGTTGAAGAATTCAGAAAGTGAACCTCCATATTGTTCCTCCGGCGAACTCGCTCCCCTCCTCCGGAGTTCCGCAAGATGAATCTCCGTGTTGTTCCCCGTGGTTCCTCTATACCCGGCTGTTGAACCCGATCTCGTGGCACCATAAAGACAATGCAGGATTTGACTCAAGTCTACAAGATTAAGCAAGACATCAAAAAGGAAATCCTCATCCTTCACTATTGTCGATGATGGCGCCTTGTACTTCAAAGGCCGCCTAGTGGTGCCGTGTAAGAAGGAAAACCTGAATATGACTCGAAGGTTATGAAAGAAGCTCATGATACGCCTCTATGTATCCATCCGGCAGTACAAAGATGTATCAAGACATTCGCCGAGATTCCGTGGTCTAATATGAAGCAAGACATTGCTCGCTATGTTTCGAGTGTGACGCTTGTCGTCAGATCAAAGCAGTAACATCAAAGGCCCGCTGAACTCTGCAACCTATCTCTATTCCGAATGGAAATGGGACCATGTTGAAATGGACTTCCACCGGATTTCCCAAATCGCAGAAAGGTAATGATGCTATTCTTGTCGCCATTGACCGCTTTCTAAAGTTGCTCATTTTTCGAAGTCAAAGAAACGATCATCGCTAGCCAGCTTGCAACGCTCTATATGTCCGAATTGTTTCACTTCACGGTATTCCATGGTTATCAGCTCGACCGTGGCAACTTATTCACTTCAAGATTCGGGCAAGTTTTCAAGAAGCTATGGGGACTCATTTATCTTTCAAGATCGCGCTTCATCCGCAGCCTCAAGGGCAAGTTGAACGTGTCAACCAAATTCTCAAGACATGCTTCGAGCTTGTGTCGCTTCCTTCGCAAGAAATGGAGGAATCTCTCCCGTATGCTGAGTTCTCTTATAATAATAGCTATCAAGCTAGTCTCAAGATGGCCCCTTCAAGTGTTATATGGACGAAAGTGCCAACCCTCCGAACTGGTCGAAATCGGGAACGCCCACTCTTCGTCCGGATATTATCCAACATGCCAAGAACAAGTCCGCATTATTCGCGAGAATCTCAAGACTGCTCGCCGCGCTAAAAGAGTAATTATGACCGTCATCACAAAGACATGGTCTATCAACTGGCGAAAAGGCCTATCTTCGCTACACCAATGAAGGGTGCTCACCGCTTCGGATCAAGGGCAAGCTAGCTCCTCGCTATATTGGCCCATTCACTATCTCGGAAAGGCGGAAAAGTGGCATATCAACTCGAGCTTCCGTCGAACCTTTCTCGTGTTCACGATGTGTTCCACGTGTCACAACTCCGACGCTGCTTCAAGGACCCAATCCAGCAAAGGACCATGAAGTGCTCGAATTGCAACAGACCTCTCCTATAAAGAGCATCCGTCCGCATTCTCGACTGCTGAACGCCGCACACGCCGAAGGCTTATCAAGTTCTCAAAGTCCAAAGGGTCGAATCACTCAAGACGGCCACCCGGGAACGCGAGGATCGCCTTCGAGATGAATACCCGCGACTCTTTCCTTCTACCTCCTAAATCTCGGACGAGATTTCTTGTAGTGGAGGAGATTTGTAACACCCGGATAATTAAGCTACAAGAATCACCCCGTTATCGTGACTAAACTCACGCTGATTCAACCCGTCTAAATCAAATTCAAAACAAAAGCAAACGATAAAAGTTTTCAAAACTAAAACTAAAATGTTCGGGGTTGTCAAAATAACAAAGCTAATTATGGTGGGTGCACACATTTTTGTAAAGTGTTTTGGTATTTTAAATAAACTAAAACAGTAAAAGAAGAAAATAAGAAAAGGAAAAATTAAAACAAAAGGAGGGGGGGCAAACCCCAACAGCCCAACCGGGCCAAGCCCCCCCACCGCCCCACCGGCCATTCTCCATGGCCGGCCCAACCGCCGCCCCCACCTTATCCACCCTCCCTGCTCGTGGAACCCTAGCCCTCATTCCCCCGATCCCCTTTCTCCTCCCCGCCTCGATCTAGATCGGGCCGATCCCTGTCACCCTCGACGCCGACGACTCCCACGCCCGACTGCCCGCCTCTCCCCTCGCCTCGCCGCCTCGATCCCTCCCACTGCCGCCCCACGCCACGAGGCTCCGCCGCCACGGGTCGCCCCCGACCCCACGCCGCCTCACCGATCCGCCTCGATGCCGTCGGCCGCCTCCCCGCCTCCTCCTCACGGACGACCACGAGCGCCCCGAGCCCGCCTCCAGACCCCCGTCCCCCCAGTGAGCTCTCTCCCTCCCCTCGGCCCCTCGCCCTCTCTCTCCTCCCGAACGCTGCCGACTGGCCTCCTGCCGGCCGCCGCTTCTTCGTCGTCACATGCTGCGCCGCCGCCTGCCACGCTGCCCCCACCTCCTCTCCTCCTCGCCCGAAGCGGCGCTTCTCGCCTCGCCGTTCACCGCTCTGCCTGGCTTGCCGCCTCTGCCTCCTCTGCCGACGGGCGCTTTCGCCTCGCAGAATCAACCCCCGGCCTCCCTGTCAGACGCCTTGGCGACGCCTGCTGACAGCGACGACCGCGGCCGGTCCGCATCTTCCCCGCCTCTACCTTCGCTCTCGACGACGGCCCCGCTCTAGCCTCGCCACCGCCAAAGCCCCCACTGGGACCGCCGCCGGCCTCGCCGAGGCCACGGTCTCGGCCGCCCCACCACGCCGGGCGCTGGGATCGGCGGGCACCCACGCCTGCCCCCTCGACTTGCGCCAACGGGCCGCGCCAAGACGCCTGCATGCCTGCACAAGGCCGCTTGGCCCTCGGGGTTTATGACAGGGGCCCCACGCCAAAAAAAACAAATTTTGAATATTAAAACTAATTAATAAAAATAAAATGAATAAAGAAAGAATTAATTTATTAATTAATTAATTAATTAACTAAGTAAATAATTAATCTAATTAATCTCGATTAATTAACCTAATGACTAATTAACCTAATTAACTATTGTTAATTAAACTAAGCTAGGTTAATTAGTTAATGAGTATGACGAGGGACCCACTGTCAGGTTGACCTAGTCAACCTGTTGATCGCCGACGCCAAGATGACATCATGTCGACGCCATAAATACAATTTTCGAATTAATTAATTAATTAAATTCCAGAAATTATTAAAATCTTTTAAAATCATATCTTTTAACCGTAACTCGGATTAAAATATTTTCAACATGAAAGTTGCTCGTAACGACGAGACTTAATCCGACACGCAATCCGCTCGTCCGCCACACACCCCTAACCTATCGAACCTGCAACTTTTCCTCCGCCTTCCGCCTGAAAACCCAAAACACCGGAATACTTTCCTGATGTTTCCCCTTAACCAAGACCCCTCATACCACGTTAGGGCACGCCTAGCATCGCTTGGCATGTCATGCATCGATATGCATCTGCTTACTTGGTATTCATTGTTTCTTTCCCCTCTTCTCTCCTAGTAGACTACGAGACCGACGCCGCCGCCGCTGGCCTCGACAACGGTGTTGACGACTCTCTCTTGCCGAGCAACCAGCAAGCCCCCTTGATCACCAGATATCGCTTACTCTTATCTACACCGCTTGCATTAGAGTAGTATAGCATGTTACTGTTTGATACTCCTATACCGCTGCATAGCTCGTCCTTGTAACTTCGTTGTTACCTTACCGCAATCCTATATGCTTAGTATAGGATGCTAGTACTTTCATCTGTGGCCCTACTTTCTTGTCCGTCTCCGTGTTATATATATCGGGCCGTGATCACCGGGAGTTGATCACGGTATATACTATATACTTTATACATGATACATGTGGAGACTAAAGTCGGGTCGGCCGATGGAGCACCATGAGTGGATCTTTGTGGCGAGCGACAGGCAGGTTGAGACCGCCAGAGAGAGGTGGGCCTGGCCTGCTCGGGCGCTTATGGATACTTAACACGCTTAACGAGGTCTTGGTATTTGATCTGAGTTGGCTACGAGCTTATACACACTAACCATCTACGCTGGAGTAGTTATGGGTATCCCCGCCGTGGTATCACCAAGCACTTCAGACGTCACGACGGAGCGCGCGCCGGATTGGACTGAACGCCTGATGGGCTAGGTCTGCTCCGTCACAGACGCAACGTGCAGTGTGTGCTCAGGCGATGGGCCTGCACTGCCGCTTAGGTTTAGACCGCGTGTTGGCCTCTCTGTTGTGCCTAGGTGGGCTGCGACGTGTTGATCTTCCGCGCCGGCATGACCCAGAAAGTGTGTCCGCCAAATGGGATCAAGCGCTGCCGGGTAAGATGGTGCACCGCAGGAAGTTAATCTATTCAATAGCCGTGATCTTCGTAACAGGACGACTTGGAGTTGTACCTTGAGCTTATGACAACTAGAACCGGATACTTGATAAAACACACCTTCCAAGTGCCGATATAACCGTGGTCGCCTCGCCAGTGGATATGAGCAGGGATCGCTGGTAGGATTATTGCTATGTGATGTTACTTGAGGACTTCAGATCGCCTCTTCTACTGCTGCAAGACAGTGTCCGTAAGCGTAGTCTTCGCTAAGACTAGCTATCCCCTCTTATTCGGCATTCTCAGATTCAGTCCAATCGATATGGCCCTTTACACATATATCCATGCATATGTAGTGTAGTCCTTGTTTTGTAGTACTTTGGATGAGTACTCACGTTGCCTTGTTCCCCTTTTTCCCTACCTCTACTCGATTGCTGCAACTGCACGATGGAGCCCAGAGCCGACGCCACCGCCTATGACGACTACTACTGGAGGTGCCTACTACTACGCAGCCCACGACGACGCACTGTGAGTAGTTTAGGAGGATCCTGCAGCAGAGGCCCGCGCTCTTTCGATCTCAGATCCCGCTTTGTGCTAGCCATCTTATGGCAACTTGTTTAACTTATGTCTCATTTCAGATATTGTTGCTTCCGCTGACTCGCCTATGATCGAGCACTTGTATTCGAGCCCTCGAGGCCCCGGCTTGTATTATGATGCTTGTATGACTTATTTATTTGTAGAGTTGTGTTGTGATATCTTCCCGTGAGTCTCGATCTTGATCGTATACATTTGCGTGCATGATTAGTGTACGATTGAATCGGGGCGCACAAGTTGGTATCGAGCCGATCACCTGTAGGAATCCCCTTCCACACTCCTTGGCCAAGTCCAGTCTAGACATTGCAAAACTTTTACTAACTTGGCTGTGTGCCTTACGGCCCACGCCGCCATCGGGTGGTACTAGGATCTTTTACTCCTCGACCTTTACTCGACTCGAACTCTCTTCTACTCGGGTTAACCGATTTTACTAACTATCACTAGGATCCCGTGACCGCAATCACCCCAAAGCTGGATATAGCCTTAGTTGTTCTTGAAATTGTATTTGAGCAATTTCCACACCGCCATTTGACTCCTTTGAAACGCTTTTGTTTTCAGATGGAACCCACGAGGCAGGTCGTGGCGCCACACGACGGCCATTGGTGCTCGGGATCACCTGCGGTGCTAGCCGAGATGATGACCTATCTCGGGTTATCGCGGCACCCCGAGTACACCGCCTATGAGGAGTACCAGACTATAACCAGAGCAGACCGCGCCATCGCCCACCTCTACTCTCGGAGTACGAGTCCACTCATCAGGCTGCACACCGCACATGGTGTTGGAGTGACTATCGATATGGCAGTCCACGATGCTGCTTATGCTGCTCGACACGCCTTCGCGCAGAGTATCGAGTTGGACACCTCCCCTTCGTGCACATTGCTATCGCTATTCGATGTTGGTGAGGAGGGTTACTACACCGCTGCCTACCCACTCGTCACCAGAGAGCCCTTCTACCATCGTAACTTTGTTCTCAGATGTCGATGGGCTAGATCGAGCTAACCGAGCTTTTCGCCACGAGTTGTACATCACCCGTCAAGACCTCTACCGTGCTCGACGCTGATGCACCCCTTTGTCCGATCCAAGAGCTGCTGCTGCTCGCGATCTACCCAGCCAGACCGTGATGCCCTGTGGTGTCGGTTGGTCGACGGGAGGCTACTCTCCAAGACTTGGCCCTTTTCGCCACCGGACGCCGGATTCAGCATCGAGTATCCGCGCCCCTGTGTCACCGACGTGGAGGACTACCACGCCAAGACTACCAGCTTTCTGTGCTACAAGCTACCTCCGCAGCATCGCTGGGACTGATGTAGACTTGTTTGTTAGTGTTAGATGCATTCGCCATGAGCCTCGTGTGCCTCCTATGATGTAGTAGTCTATGTAATCGACTCTATGTATCGAACTCTATGCATGATTCCTTTGTAAGATATGCCAACTACTATGTAGTTCTATCGTGCTGCTTTCATTATGCATGTTTCATCATGAATGATTCTGCCTTTTGCTTAATTTCTCAAATGTTGAACTACCCTCGTTATATAATAGCAGGATGGTTAGCCACTGGTCGTGGTCGTGGTGGCAACTTCCCACCACCGCCTCGAGTACATGGCTGGTATGATCCAACAGCTCGAGATGAATCGCCACCATGGAGAACATGATGGCTCGCTTCCTCGCCCAATATGAACCAAAGACCCAAACGGAACAACTCGCAGGATTTCATACGCTCAACCTCAGCTGTACCGCAGCTCAACTCAGCCACCGGATGTCGATGATCGGCCCGTGACATCACCTATGAGATGGAGTCTGCTGATGTAGCCCTCGCCAGCTATGTCACTTTTGCTTCCTTCTTCCGAAGGGACCCGCAGCTCAATGGTGGGACAGCCACCGCGATTTCGCCAGCTTGGAACACTCATCACCGCCAGACTTCCAAGTTGCCTTCCGTGCCCGCTTCATCCTCAAGGGGTCATGGACCGAAGAAGCGTGAGTTCCGCAACCTCACCCAAGGCAACAAGACTATTGAAGCTATCAATCAGAGTTCCCGGACTTGTCTCGCTATGTCAAGAGGATATTGCAACCGATGCACGCAGACAAGAGAAGTTCCGTGACGGCCTTCAAGTCGACATCAAGCTCGCACTTCTAGTGCACGACTTTGCTGATTTCGCCACCCCGGTGAACAAGGCTATCAATGTCGAAACTGGTCCGCAGGAATACCAGAGCTCTAACAAAGAACTGCGGACACGGCTCATCTTCGGGCCCGCCTCGCAGGCGCAAGATATGGATCCCCAACAAGATGTACCAAATTAATGCACTGCTCCAAGGCGTAACTATGCTGCACCTCGTCCCGCCTACAACTAAGCAGCCAAAGCTTCCAGCTCCACCACCCCAAGCTCCTGCTCCCACCCCCAATAATGGCTTGTGCTTCAAAGTGGACAACCAGGGCACCGTATAGAGAATGCAACCGTAACCGTAATCACCGGTTCTTCCAAAGAGCTGGCCGTGGAAACACCCAGCCCCAACAACACCGCCAAGTCTTATGGTCAAGCTCAGCCAACCACGCTGATCCGAACGGCTCAAGACCAGCCTGCCATCGTGATGGGTACACTCGTGAATTCAGACTGTGATCTGCTTTTATTCGATTCAGAGCATCACATTCATTCATGTCTCAAGACTTTGCATACAAGCACGACGTTAATGTGAGGAGATGAACTCTTCGGTAGTGGTAAAACCCCTTGGGACAATGTCAAACCTCCATGGTTGGCGCCGACGTCCCGTGGAAATCAAGGGCTGGAATTCTATGCCTCCCCATTATCCTCAAGACGCCTAACATCGACCTCATTTTGGGGATGGATTGGTTGAAAGCTCATACGCGCCAATCGCTTGCGCCCACTAAGACCGCCCATCTACTACACCCTTCGATGAAATAATAAGCTACAATGCTCGTTCTGTTCAGATGCCGAGGCAAGGCTCTATGCATTGAATGCATTGAACGCCGCACCCTCGAGGGCATTGAAAACATTCCGCTGCTCGCGATTTCCAAGATGTCTTTCCTAAAGAACTTCCAGGATTCCCCGCTAGAGCTGTCAATTCGCCATCGACTTGAAACCAGTGCACCACTCCTATAGCCAAGCTTTACCCTACAAGATGCCGCCGATGAACTCCTTGAGCTAAAGGAGGAAATCGACAAATCTCTTCAAAGTGGTTTCATTCGCTACCAAGTTGCTCTCCTTGGGGAGCACCTTCTCTCTTTGTCAAGAAGAAGGATGGGACAAACCGATTGGTCCAAGACTACCATCCTATAAATCAAGCTACCATTCGAATAAGTATCCTCTTCCTCGATCAATGATCTTTATGATCAACTGGCTGGTTCGCTGCTGTTCTCAAACTCGACTTGAGGTTGGGTTACCACCAGATCCGTGTTCGTGAGGAGGATATCCCCAAGACCGCATTTGTGACTCGTTATGGTTCATACGAGTACACCGCCATGTCTTTCGCTTAACCAATGCTCCAGCCTACCTTCTCTCGACCGATGAACTATATATTCATGGATTACCTCGACAAGTTCGTCGTGGTTTATCCGATGATATCCTGATCTTTTCCAAGAATGAAGAAGAACATGCTGAACATCTTCGCCTTGTGCCGAAAAGCTATGAGAGCATCAACTCTATGCCAAGTTCTCCAAATGTGAATTCGCTTCCAAGTAACCTATCTTGGGCATGTCATCTCTAAGGATGGTATTGTTGCCAACCCCGAACGAGTTCAGCTATTCTCGATTGACTCCTCCAAGAACGCATAAGTCGAAGTTTTTCGGTCTCGCCACTATTGCCACGATTCGCCGAGAACTTCTCCAAGATTGCCAGCCTCGACTAACCTGTATAAGCGCCAAATTCCAATGGATGATAAGTGTCGAAAGTTTCCAGCACTCAAAGACAAGTTGACTTCTGCCCCAAAGGCTAGCTCCTCCCGATACTAAGAAGGACTTCATTATTTATCGCGACGCTTCCGCCAAGGATTAGGCGGTGTCCTAATGCAAGAGCGCAAAGTGGTTGCTTATGCCTCTCGACATTGCGCCTCACGAAGAGAACTACCCAGTTCACGACCTCGAACTTGCTGCTTTCATTCATGCGCTAAAGCAGTGGCGACATTACCTTCTTGGTAATCGCTATGTAGATCTTCACCGACCACCAAAGTCTGAAGTATCTGTTTACTCAGCCAGACCTGAACCTCCGCCACAGAGATGGATGGAGACTGCATGCACTTTGATTTGGGTATTTCCTATACGCGTGCAAGGCTAATGTAATGGCTGATGCCTTGAGCCGCAAGTCTCATCAAGAACCACCTTCAGTTCACAAAGTTCAGCCTCCACTTGTTGAAGAATTCAGAAAGCTGAACCTCCATATTGTGCCTCCGGCGCACTTCGCCCCCCTCCGGAGTTCCGCAAGATGAATCTCCGTGTTGTTCCCTGTGGTTCCTCTATACCCGGGCTGTTGAACCCGATCTCGTGGGCACCATAAAGACAATGCAGGATTTGACTCAAGTCTACAAGATTAAGCAAGACATCAAAAAGGAAATCCTCATCCTTCACTATTGTTGATGATGGCGCTTTGTACTTCAAAGGCCGCTTAGTGGTGCCGTAAGAAGGAAAACCTGAATATGACTCAAGGTTATGAAAGAAGCTCATGATACGCCTCTATGTATCCATCCCGGCAGACAAAGATGTATCAAGACATTCGCCGAGATTCGTGGTCTAATATGAAGCGTGACATTGCTCGCTATGTTTCGAGTGTGACGCTTGTCGTCAGATCAAAGGTAACATCAAAGGCCCGCTGGAACTCGCAACCTATCTCTATTCCGAATGGAAATGGGACCATGTTGAAATGGACTTCGCCATCGGATTTCCCAAATCAGAAAGGTAATGATGCTATTCTTGTCGCCATTGACCGCTTTCTAAAGTTGCTCATTTTCCGGCGGTCAAAGAAACGATCACCGCTAGCCAGCTTGCAACGCCTATATGTCCAGAATTGTTTCACTTCACGGTATTCCACTGGTTATCGGCTCGACCGTGGCAGCTTATTCACTTCAAGATTCTGGGCAAGTTTTCAAGAAGCTATGGGGACTCATTTATCTTTCAAGATCGCGCTTCATCCGCAGCCTCAAGGGCAAGTTGAACGTGTCAACCAAATTCTCAAGACATGCTTCGAGCTTGTGTCATTTCCTTCGCAAGAAATGGGAGGAATCTCTCCCGTATGCTGAGTTCTCTTATAATAATAGCTACTGCTTAGTCTCAAGATGGCCCCTTCAAGTGTTATATGGACGAAAGTGCCGAACCCTCTGAACTGGTCGAAATCGGGAACGCCCACTCTTCGTCCGGATATTATCCAACATGCCAAGAACAAGTCCGCATTATTCGCGAGAATCTCAAGACCGCCAACACGCTAAAAGAGTAATTATGACCGCTATCACAAAGACATGGTCTATCAACTGGCGAAAAGGCCTATCTTCGCGCTACACCAATGAAGGGTGCTCACCGCTCGATCAAGGGCAAGTTAGCCTCGCTATATTGGCCCATTCACTATCCCGGAAAGGCGGAAAAGTGGCATATCAACTCGAGCTTCCGCCGAACCTTTCTCAGTTCACGATGTGTTCCACGTGTCACAACTCCGACGCTGCTTCAAGGACCCAATCCGAGCAAAGGACCATGAAGTGCTCGAATTGCAACAGACCTCTCCTATAAAGAGCATCCGTCCGCATTCTCGACTCAAGCTGAACGCCACACACGCCGAAGGCGATCAAGTTCTCAAAGTCTAGTGGTCGAATCACTCAAGACGGTTACCGGGAACGCGAGGATCGCCTTCGAGATGAATACCCCCGACTCTTTCCTTCTACCTCCTAAATCTCGGACGAGATTTCTTGTAGTGGAGGAGATTTGTAACACCCGGATAATTAAGCTACAGTAATCACCCCGGTTATTGTGACTAAACTCACGTTGATTCGAACCCGGTCTAAATCAAATAAGAAAAGGAAAAATTAAAACAAAAGGAGAAAATAAGAAAATAAACTAAAACAGAAAAGAAGAAAATAAGAAAAGGAAAAATTAAAACAAAAGGAGGGGGGGAACCCCAACAGCCCAACTAGGCCAAGCCCCCGCCCCCACTCCGCCCAAATAAGCCATTCCCATGGGCCGCCCAACCGCCCCCACCTTATCCACCCCTCCCCTGCTCGTGGAACCCTAGCCCTCATCCCCCCGATCCCCTTTCTCCCTCCCCGCTCGATCTAGATCGGGCCGATCCCCTGTCACGCCCGACGCCGGACGACCTCACCGCCTCGACCTGCCTCTCTCCTCCCCTCGACGACGCCGGATCCCCCCCACTGCCGCTTCCCCACGCCACGAGGCTCACGCCACGGGTCGCCCCTCGACCCCACGCCGCCCACCGGATCCGCCGACGCCCGGTCGGCCGCCTCCCGCCTCCTCCTCACCGGACGACCACGAGCGCCCCGAGCCCGGCTCCTAGACCCCAAGCCCCCCCTGAGCTCTCCCTCTCCCCTCGGGCCCTCGCCCCTCTCCCTCCCGAACGCCGGCCGTCGACTGGGCCTCCCTGCCGGCTCCGCCGCCCTTCATGTCACCGCATGCGCCGTACCCTGCCACGCTGTCCCCCCCTCCCTCCTCTCCTCATCGCTCGAAGCGGCGCTTCTCGCCTGCGTTTCACCGCTTGCCGGTCTCTGGCCAGTCTCCTCTCTCTCTGCCGACGCGCCTCGCCTCGCCACTGAACCCTCAGCCTCCTGTCGCGACGCTTCGGCGACGCCAGCGATGCCGACGATCGCGGGTCGTGGTCCGATCCCCCGCTTACCTCTCGCCAGCCTCCAACGACGGCCCTGTCTAGCCCTCGCCACCGCCAAAGCCCCACTGGGACAGCCTCGCTGGCCTCGCCGAGGCCACGGTCTCGGCCGGCCCCACCACGCCCGGCTGGATCGGCGGGCGCCACGCCAAGGCCCCTCCGGGACTGCGCCTTGAACGGGCGCGCCAAGACGCCAGACGCAGAAGGCCTGGCTGGCCCCCTGGGGTTTATGACGAGGGGCCTCACGCCCAAAAACGAATTTTGAAAATTAAAACTAATTAATAAAAATAAAATGAATAAAGAAAGAATTAATTTATTAATTAATTAGTTAATTAACTAAGTAAATAATTAATGTTTTTTTGGGGAAAAACCCCTTAAAAAGGGGGGGCCCGGGAAATTGGAAAATTTTTTTAAGGGGGGCCCTTTGGGGGCCCGGGGGAAACCCCCCCTTTTTTGGGGGCCCCGGGTTTTTTTTTTTACCGGGGGTTTTTTTTGGGGTTTGGGAAATTTTCCCCAAATTTTTGGGTTTTTTTTTTTGGGGAATTTAAAATTTGGTTTTTTCCCCTTTTGTTTGGGGGCCCCGGAAGGGGGAAACCCCCGGAAGGAAATTTGGCCCCGGGGATTTTGGGGCCCAAAGGGTTCCTTTTTTCCCCCCCCCGGTCCCGGGGTTTTGGGGGGGGGAATATCCCGGGGCCCCCCCCCCCCTTTTTCCCCCCCCCCCTTTTTGGAAACCCGGCAAATTTTAGGCCCCCAAAGGGGTTTTGGTTTTTTTGGGTTTTTTTGGGGGGGGAAAACCCCCTTTTTTTTTTTTTTTTCCCCAAAAAGGGGGGTTTTTTTTTGGTTTCCCAAAATTTTTTTAATTTTCCCCTTTCCCGGGGTTTGGGCCCCCTTTTCCGGGGAAAACCCCCCCCCCCGGGCCCCGGAATTTTCCCGGGTTTGGGGCCGGGCCCCCCCCCCCCCCGGGGGGGGGACTTCCCCCCCCCCCCCAAACCCCTTTTTTAAATTGGGGCCCGGTCCCCCCCCCTTTTTTAAGGCCCCCAATTTTTTTTTTAAACCCCGGTTAATTTGGGGAAGCCCCTTCCGGGCACCCCCAAAAATTTTTCCCCTTTTTACCCCAAAATTTTGGGGAAAATTTTTTTTTTTTGGGGTTTTTTTTTTTTTTTTTTTGGGTTTCCCCAAAAAAAAAAAAAGGGGGTTTTAAATTTTTCCCCGGGGGGTTTTCCCAAAATTTGGGGAAACCCCAAAAACCCAAATTTCCCCCCCCGGGGGGGTTTTCCCCCTATTCCCGGCCCCCCCCCCCCTTTTTTTTTAAAAGCCCTTTCCCCCCCAACCCCCCCCCGGGGGGGTTGGGTTCCTTCTTGAAAAGTTTTCTTTGAGGTCGTGCAGCATGACCTTGAAGTTTTGACGTCTTACTTGCAGTGCAGCCATATGCTTCTTAGCCCGAGCCTTCTCATAGTCAATTTTGTGCTTGAGTTCAACAATCCGCTGAGCTAGAGCTAGCTTCGAAGCAATGGCGCCGTTGAAAGAGGCAGCGAGGCCAATTGGAAGTTGCAGGTCTTCAAAGCTGATGTTTGGTGTGTCAAACCACTCATCAATGAAGTGATGGATGATTGCCACATCAAGAGAGGCAAGTTGTTGAAGATTTACGCTTCTTCTTTGCTCTTGATAAGCTGCTCAAGAGCATCATCGCAAGATCATCATCACTTGCCAGATCAATGTGCTCTTCACAGCGAGAATGGCAGCGAAGTCGATGTCGATTCAGTATTCTTGACACTTTTATTTCTCTTCTCCGTCTTCTTGGAGATCAGGATTGATCCTCGGGCTGTGCGGCACGGAGGAGTGCTGTGGCGGTGGCTTCACGAAGCTTTTGGAGGAGCAGCTGACTTTGGAGCCTTGACTTTCTTAAGCCTGCGACTTGGAGCGGGAGCAGGAGCTGGAGCTGGGGCTTCATCGAGTCATCATTGTCATCAGTGATCCACTTTGGCACCTTGGACCAAAATATAAGTGATGAGGCCTTCAAGGTTTGAAAATGGACCGATGACATTGGGTTGGCGTCCGTGAGCCGTCGGCCGAGGGCGGAGAGGACCAGAGTTGAAGTCTAATCCCAATGACTTCTTGTTTTCCTTTGCGAAGCCTTTGCGTGCTAGAAGTTGCGCTTGAAGAGATTGTCATCGCGACACGAGGAGCAAAGGCGTCGGATTGACATTTTTGAGGCTGAGGTCCACGGACCATGCAAGGATAGAAACCTTGTGCAATAGCTTCAGCCATGCTCTTGGGAGGAGGCCTCGAAGCAGAATATCACCCAAGGGCCACGATGGCATTCTTCTCGGCATATTCTTGTGTGGCGAAATTGTACTTGAACCAACTGTTCAGCCCAATAGCGTCGAATCCATTGGATTACGTGTCTTCTTGATTATATGTCTCTTGAGGATCTCTCTTGTACAGCTCTGCGAGGTCATCGAGCGAGATCTTTTGAGGTTCCCTCACGGTATTTGTCTGCCGTCCTTCTGACTGATTTATCTGTAGCCATGAGCTTCAAACTGAATGGCTTCACGTTCAAAGGCTTCAAAGGCTTGCGTTTACTTGACAGGAGGCGGCTTGGGAGAGTTGGTTTGATGTTGTAAGAATTACTAAGCGAATCGGACTATGAGAACCAAGGATTCTCCCATGGACATGTACTGTGGCATTAGAATCACGGGAAGGGGAAGAGGTCATATGCATTCTCTGAAGATTTTGAAGATAAATTGGTTTGAAGACATTGACCTCATGATGCGAAGACATTCCTTATCTGGCGAGAGTTGGTTCGATTTATGCGAATCCGTGAATAAGTACAAGCGAGGAATCTAACTAGTTGTGAAGCTTAAGTGAATATACTAAGCGATCTGAGATCTTGAACAGAATAGATCTAATGTTGTATTGGCAGAAACCATTTTTGGCAAGTAGGATGAATCTTGAAGATCAAAAAGATGGCAAAAATATAGATATATTTACCGCTTCAAAGAACTGCTAGACGGAAGGAAAGGAGGCGGCAATTCAGTCCACCGTGCCCTAACTTGGCGGCGGAGGACACCTCTGGCGGCGGAGATGAAGATGTTAGCGGCGGCGTGAGACGTCGTCGAATCGCGGCAGCTAAGCGCTTCATCGCGGCGTCGTCGAGAGCTAAGCGGTGGCGCTAGGGTTTTGACGAGGTGGAGAGGTGGAAGAAGAGTTTCTTTACATGGGGGCAGGTAATTATAACGAGGTGTGCGGCGCATGGCGCAATTACTGAGTGCCTGGCGGTTCACATCTGAGGAGCACGTGTACGCATGCAACATCTTGTGAGTTATCCCATGTTCCCACGCTTCGCCCGGTTTGTTGGATGGTCGTTACGGCTTCTCCGGAGTTCAATGATAATGATGAATCATTTAAAACAGACTTAAGTTTGTCTCTATAACCTGGCGACAAGGACACAGAGAGAAGACATTCGACGGTTTCAATAGAATGCATATGATTTGGACAGATAGAGTTTGAGATAGGAAGCATAGAGAGATTTGGGTCGATCACATTCACTTAGTTCAAAAGATTCAACTTGAAGACATAGCTATAAGTGAATCTTTGTGCGGATAGAAATATATATATATATATATATATATATATATATATATATATATATATATATATATATATATATATATATATATATATATATATATAATGGCAACAACAAATCATCATAGTGAAGAAAATCATGGAAATAGGTTGAAGTTGAAGTCAAATCAAATGCGAATAGCTTTAAGAAATAATGCCATAGGTGAAACACTTCAAACAAAGAAATTTGGTGGTGGCGTTACCCACCGTATAGGAAGTATTAGACCCGGACACGGCGCACAATTATCGTGGCGCTCAAGTCAAATTCACGTTAATGTATTCACACTCGAGTGTAAGTCTTCATTGATTGAAGATATCGTTACTTCGTGTGTTGCACATCTAAGTCATCAACATGCATAAGTGTTAGGATGTGTGCTTGATCACAGGACATTCGAGGATTCCAAGATATTTAGCTCACCGTAACTTGCAAAACCTTTTCTCATCCAAGGGCTTTGTGAAGATATCGCGATTGCTCTTGATGTTGGCGTGAATGATGTCAATATCTTTCTTCATGACATGATCCACGAGAAAATGATGGCCAATTTCAATGTGCTTTGTCTTGAGTCTTTGGACTAGATTGTTGGCAATCTTGATGGCGCTTCGTTATCATGAGAAAAAGAGGTACTTGTGTCAGATTGATGCCATAGTCCTTGAGAGTTTGCTTCATCCATAGAAGCTGAGAACAGCAAGATCCGGCAGCAATGTATTCAGATTCAGCAATTGAGAGTGACACAGTTACGCTTCTTTGAAGACCAACAAGCAGTGATCGTCCCGAAAGTGACATGTGCTGATATAGACTTGCGATCCACCTTGTCACCAGCATAATCAGCATCCGAAAATCAACTAAATCAAATTTGAGCCCTTTGGATACCATAATCCGAGTGTTGGGGTGTGAGCCAAATATCGAAGAATTAACTTCACAGCTAAGTGATGCGATTCCTTGGGTGCCGCTTGGAATCGAGCACACATGCAAACACTAAGCATAATATCTGGCCTAGATGCACATAGGTAAAGTAAGGAACCAATCATGGGCGGTATACCTTTTGATCGAACTCTTTACCATTGTCGTCGGGACCCAGATGGTGTTTGGTGGCATTGGCGTCGTGTATCCTTTGCACTCTTGCATTCCAAACTTCTTCAAACAATCTTGGAGGTATTTTCTTGAGATATAAAGATGCCATTTCTTTCTTGTGAATTTGAAGACCAAGGAAGAACTTGAGCTCTCCATCATGGACATCGATATTGCTCTTGCATCATGTATCCAAACTCATCACTATACTTACGGTTGGTGCGGCCGAAGATAATGTCATCCACATATATTTGGCATACAAACAGTTCACCATCATATGTCTTCGTGAAGAGTGTGGGATCAAGGGATCAGGTTTGAAGCCTTTGCTCTTGAAGTCTTTGATTGTATCATACCGGTAGCGAGGAGCTTGTTTGAGGCCATCTGATTGCTTTATTTAGCTTGTACACCATATCGGGATGTTTTGGATCTTCAAAGCCGGTGGTTGAAGCGACATATACTTCTTCTTCAATCTTGCCGTTGAAATGCACTCTTCACATCCATTTGATAGAGCAAGATGTTGTGGTGGTTAGCATAGGCTAGTAGTATCGAATAACTTCAAGCCTAGCTACAGGAGCAAATGTTTCATCAAGTCAATTCCTTCAACTTGAGTATATCCTTGAGCCACAAGCCTTGCTTTGTTTCGGCGACTTGACCATGCTCATCTTGCTTGTTTCGATATATCCATTTGGTGCCAATAATGTTATGCTTGCGAGTCGGGACGCTTGACAAGTTCCCAAACATTATTCAGCTTGAACTGTTGAAGTTCTTCTTGCATAGCTTGAATCCATTCGGTTCCATAAAAGCTTGACAACTTTCTTGGGTTACGATATTGATACAAAGGAAAAGTGCCTGAAATTTGCTAGCTGTGTTGCTCTTGGCGAGTAAGCGGACCAGGTGCGTTGATGCTATCGATTATCTTCTCAATCTGTACTTCATTTGCAACTCGAGGATGAACTGGGCGAAGACTTTGCTCATCTTGATCATTGTCATCATTGGGAGGATTGTCTTGGGCTGAGCATTGTCTTGAGGTTGGTTAGGTGCAGAAATGATAAGTTCCTCTTGAGGCTGTGCTTGAAGGCATGATTTCACGGTTCCCATTAGCTTGATAGATTATTTGGGTGGAGCTTCGTCTAGTGTGCTTGGCAGGAACTCTCTTTGTGAACCATTGGTTTCATCAAATCGCACATCTGATTTCAGCGATTTTGTAGAGATAGAGATTGAAGACTCTGTCAGAGTGTGAGTCCTTTCCGTAACCAAGCATGAAGCCTTCGTGAGCTTTGGGTTCAAATTTTGACTTGTGATGAGGATCCTTGATCCAGCACTTAGCCCCAAATACTCTGAAGTATGGCGACATTTGGCTTCTTGCGATGAGGAGCTCATAGGATGTTTTGTTGAAGCTTATGGATATAAACACGGTTGATGGCGTGACAAGCTGTATCAATGGCTTCAGGCTAGAACTTTCTTGGTGTCTTGTACTCGTCGAGCATTGTTGAGCCATCTCAATGAGGTTCTGTTCTTGCGCTCCGATGCCATTTTGCTGGGGTGTGTATGGGCGGAGAACTCATGAGTGATTCCATGGTATCGAGATAAAGATCAAGTCGGTGTTCTTGAATTGATGCGTTATCACTTCGATATGCTTGATCTTGGCGCCATAATTGTTCATTGCTCGATTGGCGAATCGTGCGAAGACATCTTGCACCAGTCTTGTAGAAATTATGTACCCATGTGTATCTTGAGTAGTCATCAACAATGGCGAAGCCATAGAGACAAGCAGTTGTTGTGAGGTAGAGTAATGAGTAGGGCCAAACAAATCCATGTGAAGCATCTCGAAGGGTTGAGATGTCGTCATGATTGTCTTGAGGGTGCTTTGCCTAGTCATCTTTCAACTTGAGCACCACACAAATGATCCTTCTTGAACTTGACACCTTGATGCCTATGACATGCTTCTTCTTGGCGAGTGTGTGTAAGTTCCTCATTCGGCATGCCTGACCTCCGATGCGAGCCGACATTACGAAGCTTTTGCAAGAAGACATATGGCAAAAGCTGTGGACCTCTGTAGAAATCTACCATGTATAGATCATCTTTCCTATATCCTTCAAAGACTAGAGACTTGTCGATTCCATTAGTACAAAGGCAATGATATTTTCGAATATCACAATCATGTTCAAGTCACAAAGCATTGAGGCAGACATTAAGTTGAAACCAAGGGACTCAACAAGCATCACTTTGTCCATGTGTTGATCCTTTGATATTGCAACTCTACCTAGACCCAATACCTTGCTTTTACGGTGTAAACATATGTGATGTGACTCTTGTCGATGGGCGTAAGGTTGAGTCCATGAGAAGACTTGATCACGATCATATGATTAGTGCATCCTTGTCCATAATCCATTACGAAGCATGAGGTGTCATACACTCTGATACAATTAGGGGATAGGCTTCACCAAGAGCATTGTGAAGCATAAACATTTGACGAGCAAGTGGATTATTGAAGCTTAAATCAAGATTAGGACTAATGGGATGAATGGCAAGCGATTAGGAACAAAATACATAGTGAGACCATTTGGGCATTTGATCTTGTGCCTACAAGATGTTTTAGGTCCCTGACAATAGCATCGGGCGCCTTTGATTTTAATTTGAGACCCTTTCCTGCAAAAGAGTTAATTCTTCCTAACCACCCACATCTTGAGGGTGGCTTAGAAGCAATGAGTCTAAGTGCAGCATCTGAAATTTGACTTTGGAGCCCTAGCAAATAGCCTTGCAGGAGATGAGTGATACTCATATGAATAAGCGAGATAAGTTCTTAGTTCTAAAGTGAACATAGCGGTTTGAGGACACACGCTCATATTCATAAATTTAGTCTTGTTTCCTGCAAAACATTGGCGTTAGGGTGACTCAAGTGAGTCCTACATGCGTATGAAGCCTTTGGACCATATGGCGCCTTTGGTGCAGGGTTTGTCTTCTTCCCGGTGGTGTCATGATGACATTCTTTGGAAGATTCTCAAGACAGCTTTTGGGAACCCAGATCTTCTTCATAAGCGGTCCATTCCTGCGATTAGTACCAATATACAGCAAACACTTCACCATTACGATTCTTGAACAGCTTATAGTTTGCATCAAAGTTCATCAATGATAATAGGGTTAGCGGTGTGCGCCCCGATTCAATCGTACACTAATCATACGCATAAATGTATGCGATCAAGATCGAGGACTCACGGAAGATATCACAACACAACTCTACAAATAAAATAAGTCATACAAGCATCATAATACAAGCCGGGGGCCTCGAGGGCTCGAATACAAGTGCTTTCGATCATAGGCGAGTCAGTGGAAGCAACAATATCTGATCTGGACATAAGTTAAACAAGGTGCCATAAGATGGCTAGCACAAAGCAGGATCTGAGATCGAAGAGGAAGCGGGCCTCACACACAGGATCCTCCTAAGTTACTCTGAGTGGTAAATCGATTGGGTTGCTTGCGTAGTAGTAGGCTCCTCCAGGAGTAGTAGTCGTCATAGGCGGTGGCGTCGGCTCTGGGCTCCATCGTGCAGTTGCAGCAATCGAGTAGAGTAGGGAAAGGGGAACAAGGCAACCGTGAGTACTCATCAAAGTACTACTTAAGCAGAGCTACACTACATATGCATGGATATATGTGTAAAGGGCCATATCGGTGGTGAAGCTGAGAATGCGAATAAGAGGGGATAGCTAGTCTTAGAAGACTAAACCACGGACACTGTCTTACCAGCAGGTGAAGAGGTCAATCTGAAGTCCTCCAAGTAACATCACATAGCAATAATCCTACCGTGATCCTCCTCATATCCACGAGAGAAGCGACCACGGTTATATCGGCACTTGGAAGGGTGTGTTTTATCAAGTATCCGGTTCTAGTTGTCATAAGCTCAAGGTACAACTCCAAGTCGTCACATTACAGAAGATCACGGCTATTCGAATAGATTAACTTCCTGCGGGGGTGCACCATCTTACCACAGCTTGATCCCATTTGGCGGACACACTTTCTGGGTCATGCCCGCGCGGAAGATCAACACGTCGCAGCCCACCTAGGCACTGTGAGAGGCCAACCGCGGTCTAAACCTAAGCGCAGCAGTGCAGGCCCATCGCCCTGAGCACACACACACGTTGCGGCGGCGAGGCAGACCTAGCCTAGCAGGCGTTCAGTCCAATCCGGCGCGCAGCGCTCTGTCATTGACGTCTGAAGTGCTTGGTGATACCACGGCGGCGGGATACCCATAACTACTCCAGCGTAGATGGTTAGTGCGTATAAGCTCGTAGCCAACTCAGATCAAATACCAAGACCTCGTTAAGCGTGTTAAGTAACATGAGCAGCGAGCGAGCCAGGCCACCCTCTCTCTAAGCGGTCTCAACCTGCCACATCGCTCATACAAAAGATCCACTCATGGGTGCTCCATCGGCCGACCGACTTTAGTCTCACATGTATCATGTATAAGTATATAGTATATACCGTGATCACCTCCCAAGTGATCACGGCCCGATATATATGCACGGCGAGACGGACAAGAATGTAGGGCCACGAGATGAAAGTACTAGCATCCTATACTAAGCATATAGGATTGCGGTAAAGTAACTTGAAGTTACAAGGACAGGCTATGCAGCGGTATAGGAGTATCGAAAGCAGTAACATGCTATACTACTCTAATGCAAGCAATGTAGATAAGAGTAAGCGATATCTGGTGATCAAGGGGCTTGCTGGTTGCTCGGCAAGAGAGGGTCGTCAACACCGTAGTCGGTAGGCGGCAGCGTCGGTCTCGTAGTCTCTAGGAGAAGAAGGGAAAAACAATGAATACCAAGTAAGCAGATGCATATCGATGCATGACATGCCAAGCGATGCTAGGCGTGCCCTAACGTGGTATGAAGTCTTGGTTAAGAAACATCAGAAAGTATTCCGGTGTTTTGGGTTTGAGCGGAGGAGGCGGAGAAAAGTTGCAGGTTCGATAGGTTAGGGGTGTGTGGCGGACGAGCGGACCGCATATCCGGATTAAATCTCGTCGTTACGAGCAACTTTCATGTTGAAAATATTTTAATCCGATTCACGGTTAAAAGATATAATTTTAAAAGATTTTAATAATTTACGGAATTTAATTAATTAATTAATTAATTGAAAAATGTATTTATAGCGTCGACATGATGTCATCTTGACGTCGGCGATCGGCGAGGTTGACTAAGTCAACCACGACATGTGGACCCGTTAGTCATACCTTGTTAACTAATTAACTTAGTTAAGTGTAATTAACGATAGTTAATTAGGTTAATTAGTCATTAGGTTTAATTAATCAGGATTAATTAAATTAGTTAATTATTAATTAATTAGTTAATTAGTTTTATTCATTTTATTTATTATTTATTTAAATTTCATTATCCTTTTCTTTTTATTTTAAAAAGCGTCCGATTGGGGTGGGGCCCCCATGTAGTATTGAGGCTGCCAAGTCGTGATTGTTGGAGGTCACTTGATCAGCAGGGCCCGTCAGAGCCCAGCAGCGATGACAGGAGGTGTGAGCGTGCAGCTCAGCATGGCCAGCGGCTTGGCCGGCGCATCAATCCATGGTGGAGGCCTCGGGCCTCGCCCGGGGAAAAAAGGCGGCCGTTAGCGTCAGATTAGTGCCCGTCGGTCGGCACTTTCGCCCATGAGTCGAGCAGCGAGGTTAGCCTCGCCGGAGTTGGCGAGGATAGCGGCCGGCAGCGGCAGGCGGGCGAGGTTGGATCTCCGTTGAGGCGTGCTCACGAGGCGGGGAGGGTTGCCTTGGCCTTGGCCCTACAGGCTCGGCCCGTGACCATTAGTCACAGGCGCCAGCGATGAGATCCTGGCGGCGAAGGTTGGTGCGGCGGAGGGAAGCGCCCGCTTCGGAGTGAGGAGAGGTGGGGGCAGCGTGGCATGGCGGCGCATGATGACATGAAGCGGCCGGGCAGGCGGCAGGAGGCCAGGCGTGGCGGCGTTCGGGGAGGAGAGGAGGGTCGAGGGAGAGGAGAGCTCACGGTGGGGGTTCTTGGGGTCTCGGGCTCGGGGCGCTCGGTGGCGGCCGGTGAGAGGGTCGGGGCGGCCGCCCGGCGTCAAGCGAGATCGGTGGAAGGCGGGGCGACCCAGCGGCGTGAGGGCCTCATGGCGTGGGGCTGACAGTGGGGGATCCGGAGGGGGGGAGGAGAGGGGTCAGGAGGGGGGGTGAGGTCGGGGTCGTCGTGTCAGGCGTGACAGGGTGGATCGGCCGATCTAGATCGAGGCGGAGAGAAAGGGATCGGGGGAGTGAGGCTAGGGTTCCCTGAGCAGGGGTGGGGAGTGGATAAGAGGCGGCTGGTTGGGCGGCCCATGGTGTGGGTTGGGCCAGGTGGGGGGGCTGGCCAGTTGGGCGATGGGGTTTCCTCCCCACTCTTTTGTTTTAATTTTTCTTTTCTTATTTTCTTCTTTTCTGTTTTAGTTTATTTAAAATACCAAAACACTTTACAAAATTTGTGCACCCCACCATAATTAGCTTTGTTATTTTGACAACCCCGAACATTTTAGTTTTAGTTTTGAAAACTTTTATCGTTTGCTTTTGTTTTGAATTTGATTTAGACGGGTTGAATCAGCGTGAGTTTAATCCCGATAACTGTGGTGATTCTTTGTAGCTTAATTATCCGGGTGTTACAAATCTCCTCCACTACAAGAAATCTCGTCCGAGATTTAGGAGGTAGAAGGAAAGAGTCGGGGTATTCATCTCGAAGGCGATCCTCGCGTTCCCGGTGGCCGTCTTGAGTGATTCGACCCTTTGGACTTTGAGAACTTGATGCAACCGGCGTGTGCGGCGTTCAGCAGTGAGAATGCGGACGGATGCTCTTTATAGGAGAGGTCTGTTGCAATTCGAGCACTTCATGGTCCTTTGCTTTCGGATTGGGTCCTTGAAGCAGCGTCGGAGTTGTGACACGTGGAACACATCGTGAACTGAGAAAGGTTGACGGGAGCTCGAGTTGATAAGCCACTTTTCCGCCTTTCGAGAATAGTGAATGGGCCAATATAGCGAGGCTAGCTTGCCCTTGATCCGGCGGTGAGCACCCTTCATTGGTGTAGCGAAGATAGGCCTTTTCGCCGAGTTGATAGACCATGTCTTTGTGATAGCGGTCATAATTACTCTTTTAGCGTGGTGAGCGGTCTTGAGATTCTCGCGAATAATGCGGACTTGTTCTTGGCATGTTGGATAATATCCGGACGAAGAGTGGGCGTTCCCGATTTGACCAGTTCGGAGGGTTCGGCACTTTCGTCCATATAACACTTGAAGGGGCCATCTTCAGACTAAGCAGTAGCTATTATTATAAGAGAACTCAGCATACGGGAGAGATTCCTCCATTTCTTGCGAAAGAAGCGACACAAGCTCGAAGCATGTCTTGAGAATTTGGTTGACACGTTCAACTTGCCCTTGAGGCTGCGGATGAAGCGATCTTGAAAGATAAATGAGTCCCCATAGCTTCTTGAAAACTTGCGAATCTTGAAGTGAATAAGCTGCCACGGTCGAACTGATAACCAATGGAATACCGTGAAGTGAAACAATTCGGACATATAGAGAGTTGCAAGCTGGCTAGCGGTGATCGTTTCTTTGACGCCGGAAAATGTGCAACTTTAGAAAGCGGTCGATGGCGACAAGAATAGCATCATTACCTTTCTGCGATTTGGGAAATCGGTGCGAAGTCCATTTCAACATGGTCCCATTTCCATTCGGGAATAGAGATAGGTTGCGAGTTCAGCAGGCCTTTGATGTTCTGCTTTGATCGACGGACAAGCGTCACACTCGGCAACATAGCGAGCAATGTCTTGCTTCATATTAGACCACGAATCTCGGCGAATGTCTTGATACATCTTTGTACTACCGGGATGGATACATAGAGGCGTATCATGAGCTTCTTTCATAACCTTACGAGTCATATTCAGGTTTTCCTTCTTACGGCACCACTAGGCCTTTGAAGTACAAGGCGCCATCATCGGCAATAGTGAAGAATGAGGATTTCCTTCTTTGAGGTCTTGCTTAATCTTGTAGACTTGAGTCAAATCCTGCATTGTCTTTATGGTGCCCGAGATCGGGTTCAACGGCCGGGGTATAGAGGAACCACAGGGAACAACACGGAGATTCATCTTGCGGAACTCGGAGGAGGAGGAAGTGCAGTGCGGAGGAACAATATGGAGGTTCAGCTTTCTGAATTCTTCAACAAGTGAGGCTGAACTTTGTGAACTGAAGGTGGTTGCGATAAGACTTGCGGCTCAAGGCATCAGCCATTACATTAGCCTTGCAGGCGTATAGGAAATACCCAAATCAAAGTGCAGCAGTCTCCATCCATCTCTGCTGATGAGGTTCAGGTCTGGCTGAGTAGCAGATACTTGAGACTTTGGTGGTCGGTGAAGATCTATAGCGATTACCGAGAAGGTAATGTCGCCTTTGCTTGATGCATGAATGACAGCAACAAGCTCGAGGTCGTGAACTGGGTAGTTCTCTTCGTGAGTATGGCCTCGAGAGGCATAAGCAACCACTTGCGCTCTTGCATTAGGACACCGCCTAATCCTTGGCGAGAAGCGTCGCGATAAATGTGAAGTCCTTCTTAGTGTCGGGAGGAGCTAGCTTTGGGGTAGAAGTCAACTTGTCTTTGAGTGCTAGAAACTTTCTGACACTTATCATCCATTGGAATTTGGCGCCCTTATGCAGCAGGTTAGTCGGAGGCTGGCAATCTTGGAGAAGTTCTCGCGAAGCGGCGGCAATAGCTGGCGAGACGAGAAAACCGACTTATAACGTTCTTGGAGGTCAATCGAGAATAGCCTGAACTCGTTCGGGGTTGAAGGCAATACCATCCTTAGAAATGACATGCCCAAGATAGGTTACTTGAAGCAGAATTCACATTTGGAGAACTTGGCATAGAGTTGATGCTCTCGTAGCTTTTCGGCACAAGGCGAAGATGTTCAGCATGTTCTTCTTCATTCTTGGAAAAGATCAGGATATCATCGGATAAACCCGACGAACTTGTCGAGGTAATCCATGAATATATAGTTCATCGAGGCGAGAGAAGGTGGCTGGAGCATTGGTTAAGCCGAAAGACATGGCGGTGTACTCGTATGAACCATAACGAGTCACAAAGGCGGTCTTGAGGATATCCTCCTCACGAACACGGATCTGGTGGTAACCCAACCTCAAGTCGAGTTTGAGAACAACAGCGAACCAGCCAATTGATCATAAAGATCATTGATCAGGAAGAGGATACTTATTACGAATGGTAGCTTGATTTATAGGGCGGTAGTCTTGGACCAATCGGTTTGTCCCATCCTTCTTCTTGACAAAGAGAAGGTGCTCCCCAAGGAGAGCAACTTGGCGAATGAAACCACTTTGAAGAGATTTGTCGATTTCCTCCTTTAGCTCAAGGAGTTCATCTTGGCGGCATCTTGTAGAATCGCTTGGCTATAGGAGTGGTGCACAGTTTCAAGTCGATGGCGAATTGATGACTCTAGCGAGGAATCCTGGAAGTTCTTCGGAAAGGCGTCTTGGAAATGCATAAGCAGCAGGAATGTTTTCAATTCCCTCGAGGGTGCGGCGTTCAATGCATTCAATGCATAGAGCCTTGCCTCGGCATTTTGCACCAGATGAGCTTGGTAAGTGACTATTTCATCGAAGGGTGTAGCGGATGGGCGGTCTTAGTGGCGCAAACTATGGAAGCGTATCGCTTTAACCAATTCATTCGAATGAGGTCGATGCTACAAGACTTGACGATGGGAAGACAGGAATTCCAGTCCCTCGATTTCAGCAGGGATGTCGTTGCAAATCATGGAGGTTCGACATTGGCCCATGAGGTGTGTACTAATAGTGAAGCATTCATGTCTTCACTTTTAATACCATGCATGAATGCAAAATCTTGAGACATGAATGAATGAGATGCCTGTATCAAATAAAACACATGCGGTCTGAATTTACGAAGTGTACCCATCACGATGCAGGTTGGTCTTGAGCTTCGTTCGGATCAACGTGGTTGGCCTGAACTTCGACCATAAGGTTTGGCGGTGTTGTTGCGGGGCTGGGTGTTTCCCTTGCCGGTTCTTTGGAAGAATAGCTGATTACGGTTCTGGTTGCATTCTCTATACGGTGCCACTGGTTGTCCTTTGAAGCACAAGCCATTATTGGGGTGGGAGCAGGGGCTTGGGGTGGTGGAGCTGGAAGCTTTGGCTGCTTAGTTGTGGCGGGCGAGGTGCAGCATAGTTACGCCTTGGAGCAGGTGCATTCGGCTGGTACATCTTGTTGGGAATCCATATCTTGCGCTTCTGCGAGGGCGGGCCCGAAGATGAGCCGTGTCGCAGTTCGCTGTTAGAGCTCGGTATTCTTGCGGACCAGTTTAGACATTGATAGCTTTGTTCACCAAGGTGGCAAAATCAGCAAAAGTCGTGCACGAAGTCGCGAGCTTGATGTCGACGAAGGCGTCTCGGAACTTCTCTTGTCTGCGTGCATCGGTTGCAATATCCTCTTGACATAGCGAGACAAGTCCGAGAACTCTCGTTGATAAGCTTCAACCATCTTGTTGCCTTGGGTGAGGTTGCGAATTCACGCTTCTTCGGTCCATGACCCCTTGAGGATGAAGCGGGCACGGAAAGCAACTTGGAAGTGCGGCGGTGATGAGTGTTCCAAGCTGGCGGAAATCGCTGTGGCTGTCCCACCATTGAGCTGCGGGTCCCTTGAGGAAGAAGGAAGCAAAAGTGACATAGCTGGCGGGGGCTACATCAGACTCCATCTCATAGGTGATGTCGAAGCGATCATCGACATCCAGTGGCTGAGTTGAGCTGCGGTACAGCTGGGGTTGAGCGTATGAAATCTTGCAAAGTTGTTCGTTTGGGTCTGGTTCATATTGGGCGAGAAGCTGAGCCATCATGTTTCCATGGTGGCGATTCATCTCAAGCTGTTGGATCATACCAGCCATGTACTTAGGCGGTGGTGGGAAGTTGGCACCACGACCACGACCAGTGGCCTAACCATCCTGCTATTATATAATAGGGGTAGTTCACATTTGAGAAGTTATGCAAAGGATAGAATCATTCATGATGAAACATGCATAATGAACCGCACGATAGAAACTACATAGTAGTTGGCATATCTTACAAAAGGAATCATGCATAGAGTTCGATACATAGAGTCCGATTACATAGACAACTACATCATAAGTGACACGCTTGAGCTCATGGCGAATACATCAAACACTAACAAGCAAGTCTACATCAGTCCACAGCGGTACTACGGAGGTACAGCAGCCTGGCTGATAGTGCGGCGGCGGATAGTCCTCCACGTCGGTGACACAGGGGCCGCGGATACTCACGGTGCTGAATCCGGCGTCGGTGGCGAGAAAAGGGCCAAGTCGGGAAGAAAGCCTCCCGTCGTGGCCAGCGACACCACAGGGCATCACGGTCTGGCTGGGTAGATCGCGCAGCGGCAGCTCTCCGGATCGGACAAAGGGGTGCATCAGCGTCGAGAACGCGGTAGAGTCTTGACGGGTGATGTACAACTTGTGGCGAAGAGCTCGGTTAGCTCGATCCAGCCCATCGGCATGCGAGAACAAAGTTACGATGGTAGAAGGGCTCTCTGGTGACAGTGGATGCAGCGGTGTAGTAACCCTCCTCACCAACATCGAGCCGCGATAGCAATGTGCACGAAGGGGAGGTGTCCAACTCTCGATACTACTGCGAAGGCGTGTCGGCAGCAGCATAAGCAACATCGTGGACTGCCATATCGATAGTCACTCCAACACCATGTGCGGTGTGAAACACGATAGTGGACTCGTACTCCGAGTAGAGGTGGGCGATGGCGCGATCTGCTCCTGGTTATAGTCTGGTACTCCTCATAGGCGGTGTACTCGGGTGCAGCGATAACCGGATAGGTCATCATCTCGGCTAGCACATGGTGATCCCGAGCACCAATGGCCGTCGTGTGGCGCCACGACCTGCCTCGTGGGTTCCATCTGAAAACAAAGGCGTTTCAAAGGAGTCAAATGGCGGTGTGGAAATTGCTCAAATACAATTCCAAGAACAACTAAGGCTATATCCAACTTTGGGGTGAATGCGGTCACGGGATCCTAGTGATAGTTAGTAAAATCGTTTAACCGAGTAGAAGAGAGTTGAGTCGAGTAAAGGTCGAGGTAAAGATCCTAGTACCACCCGATGGCGGCGTGGTCCGTAAGGCACACAGCCAAGTTAGTAAAAGTTTTTTGCAATGTCTAGACTCGACTTGACCAAGGAGTGTGGAAGGGGATTCTCTGAGGCGATCGGCTCGATACCAACTTGTGGCGCCCCGATTCAATCGTACACTAATCATGCGCAAATGTATGCGATCAAGATCGAGGACTCACGGGAAGATATCACAACACAACTCTACAAATAAAATAAGTCATACAAGCATCATAATACAAGCCGGGGGCCTCGAGGGCTCGAATACAAGTGCTCGATCATAGGCGAGTCAGCGGAAGCAACAATATCTGAGTACAAACATAAGTTAAACAAGGTGCCATAAGATGGCTAGCACAAAGCGGGATCTGAGATCGAAGAGGAGCAGGCCTCCTGCAGGATCCTCCTAAGTTACTCACAGTCGTCGTCGTGGCTGCTGCGTAGTAGTAGGCTCCTCGGAGTAGTAGTCGTCATAGGCGGTGGCGTCGGCTCCTGGGCTCCATCGTGCAGTTGCAGCAATCGAGTAGAGGTAGGGAAAAGGGGAACAAGGCAACCGTGAGTACTCATCCAAAGTACTGCATAAGCAGGAACTACACTACATATGCATGGATATATGTGTAAAGGCCATATCGGTGGGTGAGCTGCGAGAATGCGAGAATAAGAGGGGATAGCTAGTCTTAACGAAGACTAAACCACGGACACTGTCTTACAGCAGGTAGAAGAGGTCGATCTAAAGTCCTCAAGTAACATCACATAGCAATAATCCTACCGGCGATCCCTCCTCATATCCACGAGAGAAGCGACCACCGGTTATGTCGGCACTTGGAAGGGTGTGTTTTATCAAGTATCCGGTTCTAGTTGTCATAAGCTCAAGGTACAACTCAAGTCGTCCACATTACCGAAGATCACGGCTATTGAATAGATTAACTTCCCTGAGGTGCACCATCTTACCCGCACGCTTGATCCCATTTGGCGGACACACTTTCTGGGTCATGCCGGCGCGCGGAAGATCAACACGTCGCAGCCCACCTAGGCTGTGAGAGAGGCCAACACGCGGTCTAAACCTAAGCGAGTGCAGGCCCATCGCCTGAGCACACACACACTGCGTTCGGCGGCCCGGAGCAGACCTAGCCTAGCAGGCGTTCAGTCCAATCCGTGGCAGCGCGCTCCATGTTGACGTCTGAAGTGCTTGGTGATACCACGGCGCGGGATACCCATAACTACTCCAGCGTAGATGGTTAGTGCGTATAAGCTCGTAGCCAACTCAGATCAAATACCAAGACCTCGTTAAGCGTGTTAAGTAACATGAGCGCCGAGCAGGCCAGGCCCACCTCTCTCTAAGCGGTCTCAACCTGCCTGTCACTCCATACAAAGATCCACTCATGGTGCTCCATCGGCCGACCGACTTTAGTCTCCACATGTATCATGTATAAGTATATAGTATATACCGTGATCACCTCCCAGTGATCACGGCCCGATCAATATATACGGCGAGCGGACAAGAATGTAGGGCCACGAGATGAAAGTACTAGCATCCTATACTAAGCATATAGGATTGCGGGTAAAGTAACAACTTGAAGTTACAAGGGCAGGCTATCAGCGGTATAGGAGTATCTGAAAAGCAGTAACATGCTATACTACTCTAATGCAAGCAGTGTAGATAAAAGTGGCGATATCTGGTGATCAAGGGGGCTTGCTGGTTGCTCTGGCAAGAGAGAGTCGTCAACAAGTAGTCGAGAAGCTGCGGCGGCGTCGGTCTCGTAGTCTAGGAGAGAAGAGGGAAGAAACAATGAATACCAAGTAAGCAGATGCATAACGATGCATGACATGCCAAGCAATGCTAGGCGTGCCCTAACGTGGTATGAAGTCTTGGTTAAGGAAACATCAGGAAAGTATTCCGGTGTTTTGGAGTTTTAGGCGAGAGGTGCGGGAGAAAAGTTGCAGGTTCGATAGGTTAGGGGTGTGTGGCGGACGAGCGGACCGCGCATCCGGATTCGTCTCGTCGTTACGAGCAACTTTCATGTTGAAAATATTTTAATCCGAGTTCTGGTTAAAAGATATGAATTTAAAAGATTTTAATAATTTGGAATTTAATTAATTAATTAATTAATTCAAAAATGTATTTATAGCGTCGACATGATGTCATCTTGGCGTCGGCGATCGACGGGGTTGACTAAGTCAACCACGACATTTGAGGACCGTTAGTCATACTGTTAACTAATTAACTTGGTTAAGTGTAATTAACAATAGTTAATTAGGTTAATTAGTCATTAGGTTTAATTAATCAGGATTAATTTAATTAATTAATTAATTAATTAGTTAGTTAATTAGTTTTATTCATTTTATTTATTATTTATTTAAATTTCATTATCCTTTTCTTTTTATTTTTAAAAACGTCCAGTGGGGGTGGGGCCCCCATGTCGATGTTGAGGCTGCCCTTGATCGTGATTATTGGTCAACCCGATCAGCAGAGGCCGTGGGGGCCCGGCTGGCAGCGACCTGAGGTGGCCCAGGCGTGCCAGCTCAGCGGCGGCGGCTTGACACCGGCGCATCGATGTGGCGGAGGGCCTCGGGCCTCTGGGAAAAAGCTTAAAGGCGGCCGTTTAGCGTCTTGTTGGCACCGTCGTCGAGCACTTTCGCCCGTGGTCGAACAATGAGGTTAGCCTCGCTGGAGTTGGCCGAGATAAGCGCCGTGACGGCGGAGGCGGCGAGAGGTTGGATCTTCGTTCGGGCGTGCTACGAGGCGGGGAGGAGTTCTTGGCGCGCCCAAACCCCCAGGCTCGGCCCGTGACCATTTAGTCACCGGCGCGCCAGCGATGAGATCCTGGCGGGGAGGTTGGTCTGCGGCGGAGGAAGCGCCGCTCGAGGCGGAGGAGAGGAGGTGGGGGCAGGCGTGGCGCAGGCGGCCTGCGGTGACCATGAAAGCGGCGGGCAGTGACAGAGGCAGGCGGCAACGGCGTTCGGGAGGAGAGAGGGCGAGGGTCGAGGGAGAGGAGAGCTCACGGTGGGGTTCGTGGGGTCTGGCCGGGCTCGGCGCTCGGTGGCGGCCGTGAGGAGGGTCGGGGCGGCGGCCGGCGTCAGGCGGATCCGGTGGTGAGGCGGGGCGACCCATGTGAGGCCTGTGGCGTGGGGCGGTGGGGGGATCCAGGCGGTGGCGGAGGTGAGGAGAGGCGGTGGTCGGGCTGGCGAGGTCGTCGGCGTCGAGGTGACAGGGTGGATCGGCGCCGATCTAGATCGAGGCGGGGAGAAAGGGGATCGGGGAGTGAGGCTAGGGTTCCACCGGTGGGGTGGGGAGTGGATAAGGGGGGGCGGTTGGGCTGGCCCATGGTGTGTGTGGGCGGTGGGGGGCTGGCCAGTTGGGCGATGGGGTTTCCCCCCACTCTTTTTGTTTAATTTTTCTTTTCTTATTTTCTTCTTTTACTGTTTTAGTTTATTTAAAATACCAAAACACTTTACAAAATTTGTACCCACCATAATTAGCTTTGTTATTTTTGACAACCCCGAACATTTTAGTTTTAGTTTTGAAAACTTTTATCGTTTGCTTTTGTTTTGAATTTGATTTAGACGGGAATTGAATCAGCGTGAGTTTAGTCACGATAACGTGGTGATTCTTGTAGCAATTATCCGGGTGTTACACACGGGTAAAGCGGATAAGGTGGATGGATCCTTGAAGGTCCCTTTGACAACCCATGTGGTTTTGGGATCTTGCTCGGGCTTCGAGTGGAACCATCAACATTCATTTCCTCTCGACCCAACACCCTCTTTCCTAGGGTTTGATTCGAGAATCTGTTTTTTGAGGACATCATAAAGTGTCGATGCCCTTTGGACTCTTATACATCCTGTTTTAAGCGGTGTCTTCAACCTAGCATTTTCATCGGCAATGGCAATGGTATCCTCTGCGAGAGGGTTAGTTACCACATTGGTAGTTGAAGACAATGCAACGATAGCAGCAGTTGAACATTCAACAGAGAGTAGTGATATCACGCTCAAGACATTTTATACATGGTGGTTCAAATCCATCTGGCGGAACTGATCATTGGCCTTGAAGTGACTCATTCTCTTTTGAAGATCTTCATGAGCGCTCTCAATTTCTCAAGCTCTTGCTTCCTTTGAAGATAATCATAGGAGAGCCTTTCATGAGTAGTTGATAGCGTTTCATGGCGACTTTCAAGTTCTTGGTACTTAGCATGAAGATTTTTAATGTCTTCAACTAAGGATTTGTGAGCGTGTCATTTCGCGTCAACGGTCATCGCTTTTGTCTAACAGTTTTGAGTATGTTCCATAGCTCTTTGTTGTTCGGTTGCAATTTTAGCAAGTGTTTTGTAGCTGGGTTTGGATTCTGTCGAGTCATCTTCACTTGATGTTTGAAAGTAGGCATCACGTGATTTTACCTTGGCACGCGTGCCATGAAGCGATAGAGTGGGAGCAGGGTCGTCCTTGTCATCAGCTTGAGCGTTGGTGTAGAAGTCATTGTCTTGATGTTGAAGATGGACTTGGCAACATAAGGCTGTGGCTAAAGCCGGACTTACAGCGCCGGGTCGGACTCCTCTTGATTCCACCTCCACTTCCTCGAAGCGGACTCCTCCTCTGAATCCATTTCCTTGCCAACAAAAGCACGAGCCTTGCGGATGAGCTCTTCTTATGCGATGAAGACTTTGATTAAGACTTGGAAGAAGACTTTGAAGATTTCTTCTTTTCTTGTCATCGAGAATCATATTCCTTGCTCTTCTTCTTCTTCTTCTCTCATTGTTCCCTTGTGGACACTTTCGGAGATATAGTGTCCAGTTTTCTTGCACTTGTGACAGGTTCTCTTCTTGTAGTCTTGAGTGGAAGTTTCATCATTTCTTGAGCTGGATCGTGAAGACTTTCGAAGCCTTTCTTCCTAGTAAACTTCTGGAACTTCTTCACAAGCATAGCAAGTTCCTTTCCAATGTCTTGAGGATCATCGAGAACCATGATCGATTCTTCTTCAAATGAGGAAACAAATTTTGCCTTCAAAGCGAGTTCGGCCATAGTTTGGACCATAGATATCTCTTTTCTCGGATAGTTGGAACTCATGTGTTGATCCTCTCAAGTATATCGAGACGGATCGAGTGTCTTGAAGTCGGGGCGTTCTTGTATCATGAGGACAAGGGTGTCAAAGAGCATCAAGTGATCTTAGAAGTGTCTTGGCGATTTCATGCTTGGTGACCTCGGTGGCGTCGAGATCATGAAGCTCATTTGTGATGTCGGTGAGGCGATCAAGCGTGAGCTGGACATTTTCATTGTCGTTTCTCTTGAAGCGGTTGAAGAGGTTGCGAAGAACGATTCTTTGATCTCTCGGGTTGAGGCGCTTCGTTGACCTTGGATAGCCAGCCCAGAATAGCCGGCGTTTCGAGCACTCACGGCCATCTTGTCCTTTGGTCGGATGACCATAGATGATGTTCTTTGCGGTGGAGTCGAGTTGAATGAACTTCTTGACATCGGCGAGGGTGACACCTTCACGGTTAGGAGCGCCGTTCTTGGCGACATACGGAGTCGACATCAATGGCTTCAAGATGCATCGCATCTTATTCTTCGATAGGGATAGTCAGTTCCATCGAACATGGGGCAAGCAGCGGAGACCTTGATTATCCTGCGGTCGACATAGCTAAAACTCGGTGGTTAAGCGAATCACCGCGAACAAGGGTACCTGCGCTCGATACCAATTGAAAGTGCTAGTTATCGACTAGAGGGGGTGAATAGGCGATTTTATGAAAGTCTTCAAAACATGGATGTTTCAAAGACAAACAACAGAAATGACCTAATTGATATGCAGCGGAAGATAACTACAACAAGCAAGCCATAGTCAAGTATGCAATAATGTAAAGGGACAAGACTAATAGCAGCTATGTAGTAAGGATCAGGATGGAAGATAGTATGGAGCCAAACAACAATAGAAGTCAAACAGTGAAGTCAAACAGATAAGACATATAAGCAAAGACTTCACGAAGACAAACTTAGGGTAAAGGAGGAAGGGATAGAACGGTCACTAGTTGAAGACACGAGTTTGTTGGACTAGTTCGATTCTTGTGACAAGCTGTACATCTAGTTAGGGAGGCTGAGATTCAACTCGAGAAGACGCGTCTTCACCTTATTCCCCTTGAGCTAAGGACACACAGTCCTCGCCCAATCACTCTGGTAAGTCTACAAGGTAGACCTCCGAACCTTCATAGGCAGCGTTCACCGGCAATCCACAATGACTCTTGGATGCTCGAGCAGCGGCGCCTAACATTTGGAGGATTCACAGTCCTCAAGTGTAATAAGTCTTGAGTCACACAGACAGGAAAACTTGGTGATGCCTAACACTCTTTGGCTCTGGGTGTTTTGGGCTTTGTCCTCGCAAGTTTCTCTCTCTCAAAGGCTTGAGGTGGGTTGCTCTCAAGCGACAAAAGCCGTGTACTAACTCTGAGCAGCCACCAATTTATGGTGTAGGGGTGGGCTATTTATAGCCACTAGGCAACCCGACCTGTTATGTCGAAATGACCACAGGTCACTAAGGGCCGACATGTGTTCAGTGGTCGATTTCAAACACTCATGGCAACTTTACTTGGGCTACAAGCAAAGCTGACTTATCCGACTCGGATAAGTTTTGCTCTCATTGTCTTCGCTCGAAGACATAGGATTTCAGGTTGAGCATCACTTGATCATTACGACTATGATCACTTGGACCCCCTTAGCGGGCGGTGGTTCCTCGACTCAACAAAGAAGAAAGGAAACAACGAAACAACACGATCTTGGCGCTCCATAGTCTTCACTCAATGTCTTCTCATGTCATAGTCTTCAATGTGAATATCTTCACATACCACCATTGTCTTCAATGTCTTCATACATTTTTAGGGGTCGTCTCCGGTAGGTAAACCGAATCAATGAGGGACACTACCTGCGTTATCCTGCAATTCTCACAAACGCATTAGTCCCTCAACCATATTTGTCGTCAATACTCCAAAACCAACTAGGGGTGGCACTAGATGCACTTACAGTAATGGGTTATGTTTTCTTATATCTGAAATAAAGTATATTGTTATGGATCATCCAACATGTTGAGCTTGCCTTTTCCCCCTCATGCTAGCCAAATTCTTTGCACCAAGTAGAGATACTACTTGTGCTTCCAAAAACCCTTAAACCCAGTTTTGCCATGAGAGTCCGCCATATCTACCTATGGATTGAGTAAGATCCTTCAAGTAAGTTGTCATCGGTGCAAGCAATAAAAATTGCTCTCTAAATATGTATGATTGATTAGTGTGGAGGAAATAAGCTTTATACGATCTTGTGATGTGGAAGAAATAAAAGCGACGGACTGCATAATAAAGGTCCATATCACAAGTGGCAATATAAAGTGACGTTCTTTCGCATTAAGATTTTGTGCATCCAACCCTGAAAGCGCATGGCAACCTCTGCTTCCCTCTGTGAAGGGCCTATCGTTTACTTTTGTCTTCTACCTTATGCAAGAGTCATGGTGATCTTCACCTTTCCTTTTTACATTTTATCCTTTGGCAAGCACAGTGTGGTGGAAAGATCCTGACATATATATCTAACTGGATGTAAGTTAGCATGAACTATTATTGTTGACATTACCCTTGAGGTAAAAGGTTGGAAGGCGAAACTATAAGCCCCTATCTTTCTCTTTGTCCGATTAAAACTCCGTAACCACAAGTATTGCGTGAGTGTTAGCAATTGTGAAAGACTAAATGATAGTTGAGTATGTGGACTTGCTGAAAAGCTCTGACATAGACTCTTTCTGATGTTATGATAAATTGCAATTGCTTCAATGCATAAGATTATAGTTTGTTAGTTCTCAATAAAGTTTCTGATTCATACTTTGCATTGTGAATAGATTATTACTTGAGCATAAGAAATCATATGACATTATCCGCATATGTTGCTGTTATGAGAATGATCATGATGCCCTCATGTCCGTATTTTATTTTATCGACACCTCTACCTCTAAACATGTGGTCATATTTATCGTTATCGGCCTCCGCTTGAGGACAAGCGAGGTGTAAGCTTGGGGAGTTGATACGTCCATTTTGCATCATGCTTTTATATCGATATTTATTGCATTATGGGATGTTATTACATTATGTCACAATACTTATGCCTATTCTCTCTTATTTTACAAGGTTCACATAAGGAGGAGAATCGGCGGTTGGAATTCTGGGTGGAAGGAGCAAATATTAGAGACCTATTGCACAACTCAAAAGTCCTAAAACTCCATGGAAGTTATTTTTGGAAATAATGAAAAATCTTGGCGGAAGAAATACGGAGGGGCCCACACCACAGCCACGAGGTGAGGCGCGCCCCCCCAGGCACGCCCCTGTCTCGTGGGCCTTGGTGGCCCTCAATGCCAATCTTCTGCTATATGAAGTCTTTGTCCGAAGAAAATCATAAGCAAGCTTTGGGGCGAGACTCCGCGCCACTGGCGGAACCAATCTAGGGCTCTGGCGGGCTGTTACTGAGGGACACTTCCCTCGGGAGGAAATCATCGCCATCGTCATCACCAGCGCTCCTCTCATCGGGAGGGGCCAATCTCCATCAACATCTTCACCGGCACCACCTCCTCTCAAACCCTAGTTCATCTCTTGTATCAATTCTTGTCTCTAAGTGCAGGATTGGTACTTGTAGGTTGCTAGTAGTGTTGATTACTCCTTGTAGTTGATGCTAGTTGGTTTATTTGGTGGAAGATCATATGTTCAGATCCTATATGCATATTAATACTCCTCTGATTATGAACATGAATATGCTTTGTGAGTAGATGCGTTTGTTCACGAGGACATGGGAGAAGTCTTGCTATTAGTAGTCATGTGAATTTGGTATTAGTTCGATATTTTGATGAGATGTATGTTGTCTCTCCTCTAGTGGTGTTATGTGAGCGTCGACTACATGACACTTCACCATTGTTTGGGCCTAGAGGAAGGCATTGGGAAGTAATAAGTAAATGATGGGTTGCTAGAGTGATGAAGCTTAAACCCTAGTTTATGTGTTGCCGTGAAGGGCTGATTTGGATCCATATGTTTCATGCTATGGTTAGGTTTACCTTAATACTTCTTTTGTAGTTGCGGATGCTTGCAATAGGAGTGAATCATAAGTGGGATGCTTGTCCAAGTAAGGACAGCACCCAAGCACCGATCCACCCACATATCAAATTATCAAAGTACGAGCGAATCATATGAACATGATGAAAACTAAGCAGCGATAATTCCCATGTGTCCTCGGGGCGCTTTTCTTTATATCTGAGTTTGTCCAGGCTTGTCCTTTGCTACAAAAAGTTGGGCCACCTTGCTGCACTTTATTTACTTTTGTTACTTGTTGCTCGTTACAAATTATCTTATCACAAAACTATCATTACCTATAATTTTAGTGCTTGCGAGAGAATACCTTCTGAAAACCGCTTATCATTTCATTCTGCTCCTCGTTGGGTTCGACACTCTTACTTATCGAAAGGACTAGATAGACCCCCTATACTTGTGGGTCATCATGCATGATTTAAATACTTTGTGTGGTGAAGATAGAGCATAGTCAGACTATATGATTTTGTAGGGATAACTTTATTTGGCCATGTTATTTTGAGAAGACATAATTGCTTAGTTAGTATGCTTGAAGTATTATTATTTTTATGTCAATATTAAACTTTTGTCTTGAATTTTTTGGATCTGAATATTCATACCACAATTAAGAGAATTACATTGAAATTATGCCAACTAGCATTCCACATCAAAATATCTGTTTTATCATTTACCTACTAGGGGCGAGCAGGAGTTAAGCTTGGGGATGCTTGATCGTCTCAACGTATCTATAATTTTGATTGTTCCATGCTATATTATATTCTGTTTTGGACATTAATGGGCTTTATTATACACTTTTATATTATTTTTGGGACTAACCTATTAAGGAGGCCCAGCCGAATTGATTTTTTGCCTATTTGAGTTTAGCGAAAAAGAATATCAAGCGAAGTCAAGCGGAATGAAACCTTGGGAACATGATTTTGGAGCGAACATGATTCAAGGACTTGGACCCTCGTCAGAAAGCTACCGAGGAAGGCACGAGGTAGGGAGGCAGGCGTGCCCTCCACCCTCATGGGGCCCATGTTGCTCCACCGGCGTACTTCTTCGTCCTATATATACCTCGTACCCCCAAACTACGGATCTGGGCCAAAACCTAATTCCACCGCGCAACCTACTGTACCGTGAGATCCCATCTTGGGGCCTTTTCGGAGCTCCAGGGAGGGCATTGATCACGGAGGGCTTCCACATCAACACCATAGCCTCTCCGATGATGTGTGAGTAGTTTACCTCAGACCTTCGGGTCCATAGTTATTAGCTAGATGGCTTCTTCTCTCTTTTTGGATCTCAATACAATGTTATCCCCCTCTCTCGTGGAGATCTATTCGATGTAATCTTCTTTTGTGGTGTGTTTGTTGAGACCGATGAATTGTGGGTTTATGATCAAGTTTATCTATGAACAATATTTGAATCTTCTTTGAATTCTTTTATGTATGATTGGTTATCTTTGCAAGTCTCTTCGAATTATCAGTTTGGTTTGGCCTACTAGATTGATCTTTCTTGCAATGGGAGAAGTGCATAGCTTTGGGTTCAATCTTGCGGTGTCCTTTCCCAGTGATAGTAGGGGCAGCAAGGCGCGTATTGTATTGTTGCCATTGAGGATAACAAGATGGGGTTTATATCATATTGCATGAGTTTATCCCTCTACATCATGTCATCTTACTTAAAGCGTTACTATGTTCTTTTGAACTTAATACTCTAGATGCATCTTTGGATAGCGGTCGATGTGTGGAGTAATAGTAGTAGATGCGAGGCAGGAGTCGGTCTACTTGTCATGGACGTGATGCCTATATACATGATCGTACCTAGATATTCTCATAACTATGCTCAATTCATCAATTGCTCAACGATAATTTGTTTACCTTTGTAATACTTATGCTCTCGAGAGAAGCCACTAGTGAAACCTATGGCCCCCGGGTCTATTTTCCATCATATTTAATCTTCCAACACTTATCTATTTCTATTGCTTTTTATTTTACTTTGCATCTTTATTTCTCTTTATCATAAAAATACCAAAAATATTATCTTATCATATCTATAAGATCTCACTTTCGTAAGTGACCGTGAAGGGATTGACAACCCATTTATTGTGTTGGTTGCGAGGATTTTATTTGTTTGTGTAGGTGCGAGGGACTCGTGCGTGGCCTCCTACTGGATTGATACCTTGGTTCTCAAAACTGGCGGAAATACTTACGCTACTTTGCTGCATCACCCTTTCCTCTTCAAGGAAAACCAACGCGAGTGCTCAAGAGGTAGCAGTACCCAAGAGTTTCTTTTGGGTATCATATGAAGCGCACTTCTCGATTTGGGTTTGAGCTTATCAGGTTGAAACTTTTCACGTAAGCATCGCAATCCCAAACTTTAAAAAGACAGCTCAGGTTTCTTGCCAAACCACATTTCATACGGTGTCGTCTCAGCGTATTAGATGGTGCCCTATTTAGCGTGAATGCAGCTGTCTCTAATGCATGACCCCAAAGCGATAGTGGTAAATTGGTAGAGACATCATAGATCGTACCATATCTAATAAAATACGGATCGATGTTCGGACACACCATTCTGTTGTGGTGTTCGGTGGCGTGACTTGTGAAACTATTCCACATTGTTTCAAATGAAGACCAAACTCATAACTCAAATATTCACCTCCACGATCAGATCGTAGAAACTTTATTTTCTTGTTACGATGATTTTCCACTTCACTCTAAAATTCTTTGAACTTTTCAAATGTTTTGAGACTTATGTTTCATTAAGTAGATATACCCATATCTGCTCAAATCATCTGTGAAGGTCAGAAAATAACGATACCCGCGTGAGCCTCAACACTCATCGGACCGCATACATCAGTATGTATTATTTCCAATAAGTTAGTTGCTCGCTCCATTGTTAGGAGAAGCGGAGTCTTAGTCATCTTGCCCATGAGGCATGGTTACATAAGCATCAAGTGATTCCAAAAGCCAATCAACATGGAGTTCCTACATGCGCTTTACACCAATATGACTTAAACAACAGTGCCACAAATATGTTGCACTATCATTATCAACTTTGCATCTTTTGGCATCAACATTATGAATATGTGTATCGTTACGATCGAGATTCAATAAACCATTTATATTAAGTGTATGACCATAGAAGGTTTTATTCATGTAAGCAGAACAACAATTATTCTTTGACTTAAATGAATAACCATATTGCGATAAACATGATCCAATCATATTCATGCTCAGCATAAACACCAAATAACATTTATTTTGGTCCAGCACGATATCAAAGGTAGAGGGTGTGCGATGGTGATCTTATCAACCTTGGAATCATTTCCAACACACATCGTCACTTAGCCCATAACTAGTCGTGTTCATTCGCAACTCATGTTTTAGTTACTACTCTTAGCAACTAAACCAGTATCAAATACTGAGGGGTCGCTATAAACACTAGTAAAGTACGCATCAATAACATGTATATCAAATATACTTTTATTACTTTGCCATCCTTCTTATCCACCAAGTATCTAGGGCAGTTCCACTTCCAGTGACCATTTCCTTTGCAGTAGAAGCACTCAGTTCCAGGCTTGGGTCTAGCTTTGGGCTTCTTCATGGGAGCAGCAACTAGCTTGCTATTCTTCTTTGAAGTTCCTCTTTCTTTCCCTTTGCCCTTTTCTTGAAACTAGTGGTCTTGTTAACCATCAACACTTGATGTTATTTCTTGATTTCTACCTTCGCGATTTCAGCATCGCGAAGAGCTTAGGAATTACTTCGTCATCCCTTGAATATTATAGTTCATCACTAAGTTCTAATAACTTGGTGATAGTGACTAGAAGAACTTTGTCAATTACTATCTTATCGGAAGATTAACTCCCTTGATTCAAGCAATTGTAGTACCGGACAATCGAGCACTTGCTCAATGGTTGAGCTATTCTCCTCCATCTTTTAGGCAAAATCTTGTCGAGGTCTCATACCTCTCGACACGGGAATGAGTATGAAATACCAATTTCAACTCTTAGAACATCTTATATGCTCTGTGGCGTTCAAAACACTTTTGAAGTCCCTGTTCTAAACTGTAAAGCATGGTGCACCAAACTATCAAGTAGTTATCATACCGAGCTTGCCAAACGTTCATAACGTCTGCATCTGCTCCTGCAATAGGTCTGTCACCTAGCGGTGCATCAAGGACATAATTCTTCTGTGCAGCAATGAGGATAATCCTCAGATCATGTACCAAGTCCGCATCATTGCTACTATCATCTTTCAACTTATTTTTCTCTAGGAACATATCAAAAATAAACTAGAAGCTACATCGCAAGCTATTGATCTACAACATAGACATGCAAAATACTATCAGGTACTAAGTTCATGATAAATTAAAGTTCAATAATCATATTACTTAATAACTCCCACTTAGATAGACATCCCTCTAATCATCTAAGTGATCACGTGATCCAAATCAACTAAACCATGTCCGATCATCACGTGAGATGGAGTAGTTTTCAAAGGTGAACTTCACTATGTTGATCATATCTACTATATGATTCATGCTCGACCTTTCGGTCTTAGTGTTCGAGGCCATATTTGCATATGCTAGGCTCGTCAAGTTTAACCGAGTATTCGCATGTGCAAAACTGGCTTGCACCGTTGTATGTGAGCGTAGAGCTTATCACACCCGATCATCACGTGGTGTCTCGGCCGACGACAATATGCCATAGCGGTGCATACTCAGGAGAACACTTATACCTTGAAATTTAGTGAGAGATCATCTTATAATGCTACCGCCGAACTAAGCAAAATAAGATGCATAAAGGATAAACATCACATGCAATCAATATAAGTGATATGATATGGCCATCATCATCTTGTGCCTTGATCTCCATCTCGAAAGCACGTCATGATCACCATCGTCACCGACTTGACACCTTGATCTCCATTGAAGCATCATTGTCGTCTAGCCAACTATTGCTATCCGACTATCGCTACCGCTTAGTGATAAAGTAAAGCAATTACATGGCGATTGCATTTCATACAATAAGCGACAACCATAAGGCTCCTGCGATTGCCGATAAGCTGTTACAAAAGCGTGATCATCTCATACAACAATTTATATATCATCACGTCTTGACCATATACTTGTTTTTGCAACAACATACGCTGCAAAAACAAGTTAGGCGTCCTCTACTTGTTTTGCAAATTTTACGTGGCTGCTACGGGTTTAGCAAGAACCGTTCTTACCTCGCATCAAAAACCACAGCGATTTTTCGTCAAGTGTGTTGTTTTAACCTTCAACAAGGACTGGGCATAGTCACTCGATAGACACCCACTAGCCACACGTATGCGAAGCACGTCGATAGAACCAGTCTACGCATAAGCGTCGCGTAATGTCGATCGAGCTGCTTCATCCAACAATACCACGAATCAAAGTATGACATGTTGGTAGCGGTATGACTATTATTGCCCACAACTCTTTATGTTCTACTCGTGCATATAACATCTATGCATAGACCTGGCTCGGATGCCACTATTGGGGAGCGCGATAATTTAAAAAAATCCTCACGATCATGCAAGATCTATCCGGTGATGCCCGGCGGAGAGTGTGTCCACGTACCCTCATAGACCCGGCGAGGCGTTATATCAGCGGTTGATGTAGTAAATGCGTCTTCACGATCCGACCGATCCTAGCACCGAACATCGGCACCTCCATGTTCAGCACCGTTCAACTCGATGGCGTCCCTCGTACTATTGATCCACTTGAGGCGAGGAGAGTTCCATTAACCGCGACAGCGTGGCGGCGGTGATGATGAAGTTACGGTGCGAGGGCTTCGCCTAAGCACTCTGACGATATGGTGAGGTGTGTAGCGTGGAGGGCACCGCTGCAGCTAAGACAAATCTTGAGTGCCTTTGGGGTGCCCCGGCAGCGTATATAAGGAGGGAGGGAAGAGGTGGCGGCCCAGAGGCGCACGGTGTGGGGAATCCTACTAGAACTCCCGGTCCAAGTGGATTCCCTCCTCTTTCCTATTCGGAGTAGGAGAGAAGGAAGAGAGGAGAGGAGAAGGAAAAGGAGAAGGAAAGGGGCCGCCCCACCCTTGTCAATTCGGTTTGGGTAGGGGGCGCACACCACCTCTTGGCCCTTCTCCCTCTCTCCACTAAAGCCCAATAAGGCCCATTACTTCTCGGCGAATTCCCCTAACTCTACGGTACTCGAAAAATACCGAATCACTCGGAACCTTTCCGATGTCGAATATAGCATTCAATATATCGATCTTTACGTCTCGACCATTTGAGACTCCTCGTCATGTCCGTGATCTCATCGGGACTCGAACAACCTTCGGTACATCAAATCACATAACTCATAATACAAATGCGTCGCCGAGCGTTAAGCGTGTGGACCCTACGGGTTCGAGAACTATGTAGACATGACCGAGACACATCTCCGGTCAATAACCAATAAGCGGAACCTAGATGCTCATATTGGCTCCTACATATTCTCACGAAGATCTTTATCGGCCAAACTGCATAACAACATACATTGTTCCTTTGTCATCGGTATGTTACTTGCCGAGATTCGATCGTCGGTATCATCATACCTAGTTGAATCTCGTTACGGAAAGTCTCTTTACTCGTTCGTAATGCATCATCCGTAACTAACTCATTAGTCACATTGCTTGCAAGGCTTATAGTGATGTGCATTACCGAGAGGGCCAGAGATACCTCTCCGATACATGGGTGACAAAACCTAATCTCGATATATGCCAACTCAACAAACAACTTTGGAGACACCTGTAGAGCATCTTTATAATCACCCGATTCGTTATGATGTTTGATAGCACATAAAGTTTTCCTCCGGTATTAGGAGTTGCATAATCTCATAGTCGGAGGAACATGTATAAGTCATGAAGAAAGCGGTAGCAATGAAGCTGAAACGATCATAATGCTAAGCTAACGAATGGGTTTTGTCCATCACATCATTCTCTAATGATGTGATCCCGTTCATCAAATGACAACACATGTCTATGGTCAGGAAACATAACAATTTTTTATTAACGAGCTAGTCAAGTAGAGGCATACTAGGGACACTCTATTTTGTCTATGTATTCACACATGTACTAGGTTTCCGGTTAATACAATTCTAGCATGAATAATAAACATTTATCATGAAATAAGGAAATAAATAATAACTTTATTATTGCCTCTAGGGCATATTTCCTTCACATGGTTGGTGGCATGGTCTTGGGATAGGTCTCCACACTCTACACGTAGGTCTAGTTTTGCTTGCAATGGCTTTGCATTTCTATTGGACTAAATTATTGGTATGTGCTCATTTGTGTTTGACTCTGTGCATCTTGGTTGTGTAGAGGCCAGCGTGTACTTAATATGTTTTTATTCTTTTGATGCTACATTTTAAGTTAATAAAATCGTACTTTATCAAAAATGAGTGATTAAGGAAAATTAGGATGTCATTGAGACCGGGCCTCATGTTATTTTGTAGTGTGGATTCAGCTGCTTGGTTTGGTATCAATATTTTTTTGCGAATCATAAGATCGTATCTTTTCATTGATAGAAGAAGAGTACAAGAAAGGGGTTACACGCTAACAAGGCCATGTCGCACTAGGAATGGTGTACAAGCGCGAGGAACTGTGAGACAGGGCATGCTCATCCCCACGAGAGAAACTAGGGGCTAAGCGCCCGGGGATAATGTTTTGTAGACCGGTGGCGCCCGCCCTGGCCCAGAGGTGCTCCTCGTCCTTGATGGTGTCGGAGGTGAAGGTAATCTATGGTGTAGCTCCATCAAAAATGCAAGCGTTGCGGTGCTTCCAAATCCACCAAGCAGACAGGATGATGAGGAGGATAGACCTTTGCACATGGATGCGGCGCAAGGTCAAGCAAGGATCTCCACGAGCTGAAAAGATGTGTTAGGTTCGGGAGGCCAATGGGCTGCGTGCCCAGACGAGATCTCGTGCCAAACTTGGCGAGAGAAAGAGCAACCGACGAGGAGATGGTGCATGGACTCCTCCTCGATGCAAAGGCGCATGCTTCACCATGGGGCAGTCCATGGCGTGCAAGGTGCTCCATGATCCAGCAGCGGTCTTGCATGGCCAGCCATAAGAAGAACTTGGCCTTGAGAGGAAGCCCAAGGTCGCTAAGTGAGCAGCTAGAATGGGTCTTCACAAGATCAATAAATAGCGCCTTATAGCAGGAACTAGCTATGTATGTAGTGGAAGAAGTCCAGCGCCAACATAGCCTATTCGGCTCGGTGGAGAATAGTGGGCGCACCAGGCGCCATAGCTCGACATCTTGCACCATGGCCGCATGACCAGCGCGCCTCAGATGTCCGCACCCAAGCGCTGGTGCAGGCCATCACGCATTATGACCCTTCGAAGGCAGCCTTGGGGCGAGGCAAGAAGCGAGAGGCGATCTCCGAAGGAAATATGCCCTAGAGGCAATAATAAAGTTACTATTTATTTCCTTATATCATGATAAATGTTTATTATTCATGCTAGAATTGTCTTAACGAAAACATGATACATGTGTGAATACATAGACAAGCAGTGTCACTAGTATGCCTCTACTTGACTAGCTCGTTAATCAAAGATGGTTATGTTTCCTGGCCATAGACATGAGTTGTCATTTGATTAACGGGATCACATCATAGGAGAATGATGTGATTGACTTGACCCATTTCGTTAGGTTAGCACTTGATCGTTTAGTATGTTGCTATTGATTTCTTCATGACTTTGTGTGCAACCAAGCGTCCTGGCGTAGCTGGGTGATTATAAAGGTGCTCTCTGGTGTCTCGAAGGTACTTGTTGGGTTGGCGTATTTGAGATTAGGATTTGTCACTCCGATTATCGGAGAGGTATCTTTAGGCCCTTTCGGTAATGCACATCACTATAAGCCTTGCAAGCATTGTAACTAATGAGTTAGTTGCGAGATGATGTATTCTGGAACAAGTAAAGAGACTTGCGGTAATGAGATTGAACTAGGTATTGAGATACCGATGATCGAACTTCGGGCAAGTAACATACCGATGACAAAGGGAACAACGTATGTTGTAATGCGGTTTGACCGATAAAGATCTTCGTAGAATATGTAGGAACTAATATGAGCTTCCAGGTTCCGCTATTGGTTATTGGCTGGAGCGTGTCTCGATCATGTCTACATAGTTCTCGAACCCGTAGGGTCCTTGCGCTTAAAGTTTGGTGGCGATTGTATTATGAGTTTTGTGTTTTGATGTACGAAGGTTGTTGAGTCCAGATGTGATCACGGACATGGCGAGAGTCTTGAAATGGTTGAGGCGTAAATATCGATATCTTGGGCGACTATGTTCGGACACGAGAATGGTTTCGGGAGTTTGGACATATCTGAGATGCAGGGGTTCGGAACCCCGGGGAGTTTAATGGGCCAAGATTGGCCTTAGTGGAGAAAGGAGGAGGCGGCTAGGGCTGGCGCGCGCTCCCTCTAGTCCAAATTGGACAAGGAGGCGGCGCCCTTTCCTTCCCCTCTCTCCTTCCTTCCTTTCCCCTCCTACTCCAACTAGGAAAGAGGAGTCCTACTCCGGTGGGAGTAGGACTCCTCCTGCGCGCCCTCCACGGCGGCCACCTCCTCCCCCTGGTCCTTTATATACGGGGGTAGGGGGCACCTCTAGAAACAACAATTGATCTCTTGATCTCTTAGCCGTGTGCGGTGCCCCCCTCCACCATATTTCACCTCGATCATATCGTAGCGGTGCTTAGGCGAAGCCCTGCGTCGGTAGCATCATCATCACCGTCATCACGCCGTCGTTCCGATGGAACTCCCCCACAAAGCTTGGCTGGATCGGAGTTCGAGGGACATCATCGAGCTGAGCGTGTCTGAACTTCGAAGGTGCCGTACGTTCGGTACTTGGATCGGTCGGATCGTGAAGGCGTCGACTACATCAACAGCGTAGTGCTAACACTTCCGCTTTCGGTCTACGAGGGTATGTGGACACACTCTCCCCTCTTGTTGATATGCATCACCATGATCCTGTGTGTGTGTAGGAATTTTGTGAAATTACTCGTTCCCTATGATGGCATCGAACCAGGTTTTATCGTAGATGTTATATGCAGAGTAGAACACAAGTGAGTTGTGGGCGATACAAGTCATACTACTTACCGACATGTCATACTTTGGTTGGTGGTGCTTGTTGGATGAAGCGTCCGGACCGACATTACAGCGTCTTGATCGTCTCCGTCGTATCTACTTTTCCAAACACTTTTGCCCTTGTTTTGGACTCTAACTTGTATGATTTGAATGGAACTAACCGGATGGCGTTGTTTTCAGCAGAATTGCCGTGGCGTTGTTTTATGTGCAAAAACAAAAGTTCTCGGAATGACCTGAAACTCCACGGAACATCTAGTCAAAAGTAATAAAAAAATCCTTGCCAAAGATGAAGACCGGGGCCACACCCTGTCCGCAGTGCCCCAGGCGCACCCCTACCTCGTGGGCCCCTGGAGCTCCTCGGCGCCAACTCCAACTCTATATATTTGCTTTGGGAGAGAAAAGCGGAGAAGAATTCATTACATTTTACGATATGGAGCCGCCAAGCCCTAAAACCTCTCGGGAGGCTGATCTGGAGTCCGTTCGGGGCTCAGGAGAGAGGATTCGTCGCCGTCGTCATCATCAAGAATCCTCAACACCAATTTCATGATGCTCACCGCCGTGCATGAGTAATTCCATCGTGGCTTGCTGGGCGGTGATGGGTTGGATGAGATCTATCATGTGTCGAGTTAGTTTTGTTAGGGTTTGATCCTAGTATCCACTATGTTACGAGATTGATGTTGCTATGACTTTGCTATGCTTAATGCTTGTCACTAGGGCCGAGTGCCATGATTTCAGATCTGAACCTATTATGTATTCATGAATATATGTGAGTTCTTGATCCTATCTTGCAAGTCTATAGTCACCTATTATGTGTTATGATCCGACAACCCCGAAGTGACAATAATCGGGATACTTCTCGGTGATGACCATAGTTTGAGGAGTTCATGTATTCACTATGTGCTAATGCTTTTTCGGTTCTCTATTAAAGGAGGCCTTAATATCCCTTAGTTTCCATTAGGACCCGCTGCCACGGGAGGGTAGGACAAAGATGTCATGCAAGTTCTTTTCCATAAGCACGTATGACTATATTCGGAATACATGCCTACATTACATTGATGAATTGGAGCTAGTTCTGTGTAACCCTATGTTATGACTGTTACATGATGAACCGCATCCGGCATAATTATCTATCATCGATCCAATGCCTACAAGCTTTCCATATACTGGTTTATGCTTATTTACTTTCTCGTTGTTACTGTTACAATCATTACAAAACACCAAAAATATTACTTTTGCTTTCATTACTCTTTTGTTACCGTTACCACTACTATCATATTACTTTGGTACTAAATACCTTGCTGCAGATATTAAGTTATCCAGCTGTGACTGAATTGACAACTCAGTTGCTAATAGTTGAGAATGTTCTTTGGCTCCCCTTGTGTCGAATCAATAAATTTGGGTTGAATACTCTACCCTCGAAAGTTGTTGTTGTCCCCTACACTTGTGGGTTATCAAGACTAATTTCTGGCGCCGTTGCCAGGGAGCATAGCTCTATTCTTTAAGTCACTTGGGATTTATATCTGCTGGACACTATGAAGAATTTGAAAGACACTAAGACAAAATTTATCCCTCAACTACGAGGGAGGTAAGAGCTGCCATCTAGCTTTGCACTTGATTCACCTTACATTATGAGTAAGCTTGCGACACCTAAACCTGCTTACGCTATTAGATTACGATATATGCATGTTATTGATGATGCCACTTACGCTATGCATGATACTTATGATGAAACTACTTCTATGCTTGATACTCATGCCCTTAGTGAATTTCTTGATGAACAAATTGCTAGGGCTAGAGAAAAAATTATTGAATCTGAATATGTTGATGAAAGTGATGATGAAGATAGGCTGTTATTCTGAGGGTTATGTTTTTGATATGGAAGCTTACGCAGCTATTTTAGCTTGCAAAGATAGATATGAGCTCAAGAGGTTATTAGCTAAATGGAACAAAGAATCTCTTAAAGATAAAATGAAACCTGGCCTGCTTTTGCTACTTCACCTATTTACATTCTGATAAGGATTATGAATTCTCTGTTGATCTGATATAATGTAGCGACCCGACCCAAAATCGGTCAAGTCTACGTATGCATACCATCCCAAGATCATCTTTGGCACACAGTACATTGATGAAATAATCAAAGTTCAATCACACCTGAATTTATTACGATTCTCATATCGAGTCTTTATTACAATAGAATAAATTAATTTGAAGGCCAACTCATGAGAAATAAACTAAGTAAAGCTGCGGGCGTAGAAGAATAAGCGAGTCCATCCGACTCCATAGGGCGATCGCCAGCGCGGATCGTAGCCTCACTCTGATCGGAATACTCCTCTACAACATAAGACGTTGCAGCCGTGTAGGTCAGCATTTTGAATATGCCGGCAAGTCATGAAGAGAGAATAACAATAAAAAAATACTAACACTATATGCAATTTGGCTGTGGGGCTCTAAGTTTCATTGTTTTGCGAAAAAGCCAGTTTTTCCCTACAACAGTGGACTTGCTTGCAAATACTACAAAATTGTTGGTAGTTATTGAGATGGTTCCGCCAACCAATGTCTCGTTCCCAAATTATTAAATAATCCCTCAATTAATTTATTAGTTTGATGTTGAGATTTCGAAATACTTCCAAGTTCGAGCTCAAATTGTCGTAACAGGGGACACGGCTAACCGATTAGATCTTCACTCTGCGAGAGGTTTGTGCACTTTACCATAAATATCGTTCCCTCCTTTTAAGTCTTAGCACTTCATGGTGTTTGAAGGCGGACGAGCAACAGGGTCTTCGAAGAGTTCTTACGCCCTTTGCGGTACCCATCAATCCTACCGTTCTTCTACATCTCGTAGCACCGTCCGGCGAGTCACAACTAGTGTTGACCAAGCGAGCCCATAATGGCTTGCGGCTGCTGAGTAAGCTTCCGTTCAATGGGGTATACATCCATCTCTTAGTGGCTGGGTGAAGCTTTCCCGCAAGATGTCATGGCACTTCTCCATGCATCGGCCAACCCTTTGGGTTCTCGAGGTGCCGTCAACCGTCCTCCACCCAGTAGTAAATTTTGAAGTCCACTTGATCTTGAAGTCATGGGGTTGTCATCATCTTGACTCTCACATCTCCTTATGAATTCACTAAACCAACCCGTCTCTGAGCATAGCAAAATAAACTACTTCGTCCGGGCAATGGTAACAAGGAAATTGGGTTCATCCTACCTCATGATACTACTCAAGAACATAACTTCAAATTCACCTACTGCATGCATGGTGGGGAGGTATAATTCTAATGCAATAAAATCATAGGTATAGTAAAGAAATATGATCAATGACTTGCCTTCTTGACGATCTTGAAAGCTAGGGACTCGTGGTAGCAAGCTTAGCACTCAGGAAATTCTACGAGACAAACAATAATCATAATAAGCATACAACATATGATCACTTAACATAATAGCATGCTAACATAACACACAAAACAATTGAACCAAAACCCAAAGAAACTTCGAAGAAATCCAATTCAATGTTTTCACCACATCAAACACAACCAAAGAAATAGTTTTGCATAACAAATTTTTCTTAACAGAACCTAAGCATGGGTTTTGCTACCTAACAGAAAAGAAATCATTATGCAACTAGGAGCAAAAAGAATCACATCAAAAGCTATTATAAAACTCCTATTAGGCCTAAAACAATCCTAGCAAGAAAAAATAAAATAAAATTTTATTTATTATAAATAAAAGTCCCTGTTCTAAAGTTACAGAAACTAACCTAGAATAAACTATCACATAGGAAAAATAAAATTATTTGCTAATTAAAACAATAGGAAAACAATAGCTAGTTAAATAATTAAGAACTACATGGTTTTGATTAAAACTATTTTTTATTAAATCTAAAATGCCCAAATAAATTCCTACGGTTAGGTAAGGTCAAAACAAAGTTGTGACAAAAGAATCACTAAAAAATAATATTCCTAACTCACTTTATAGCAGAATTACTAATCTGTCTAAAACTAAAATAAAAATATTTTAAATAATTTAAACATGGCCAAACATATTTTCTACAGAAATTACAATAAATTTTCAAACCAACAAAAAAGAATCACTTCAAAATATTAAGTAGATTAAAAGATATGGATTTTACAAAACTGAAACTATTACATTAAAAGCAGAAACGAAAAATGAAATTAAAAAAAGAAAAATCGAGGCTAATGGGCCTATCTAGCGCTCGGGCGTAATATAACTAAACCGTGCCCTAGGGATTAAACCGAGTCGGCCGGTCTAAACTAACCTAAACAAACCGGGATAAACCGTAACTAAACCGGTTCATTAAACTAAACCCTAAATAAAACCGTACCCCTTCGGGATCTAATCTAGCGCGTTCGTTTAGATCGGACGGTGGGGTATCTCAGGCGACTTACAGCGAGGTCGGCGGCGGCAGCTCGAGGCGGCGGCAGTCTTGAGGTCTCAGTGGTCGAGGTCGGCGGAGGCTTCCGTGAGTCTTGGTGAGGCGAGGGGTTCGGAGGTGGACTCGGCGAGCTCGAGAGGTCGAGATGGCGGAGCAGGGAAAATGGTGGGCTCGGTTGCTCGGCGATTGTGGCGAAGGAGGGTCAGGCGAGGCGAGGGTATATAGGGGGCACCAACTTGGGCGAGGCGATCGGGCGAGGGATCGGGAGGCGATCCGGAATCTCGGGATTCGGTGGTGGTGGCGGTTGGCGTGTCTTGGGAGGAGGAAGGCAGGGGTGGGGCGGGTGTCGGTGAGAGAGGGAGGCGCGTCGGGTCGGGCGGCAGGCGAAGGTTCTGCCGGTGGCTCGGTCGGTTAGGTAGCGGCTCGGTATTGAGGCTGGCTCGGTATTTGGGCTGCGCTGGCCCGTGGGTGGAGCCTCATTATTTTTGGGCAGTTAGCTGGTGGCGCTGGGTCCTTTTTTTCTAATTTTTTTGAATTTAGGAAAGGAAAAAATATATTTAAATATAAATATTTTATATAGGACATATATATATATATATATATATATATATATATATATATGATCAGGGAATATTCCTATAATTTGAACATTTTCGAGGCAAAACTCAAACTTTATAAAAATCATTTTCTAAAATTCCAAATAAAATTCAGATTTGAATTCAAACTTTTTGGCAGGGTTTTCATCGACATATTTGGAGTGTCATGTTTACTCCTCTCATACTTTTCTCAAGTATTTGTCGGGCATTGATTTGAAATAAATTTCAAGCCAAACTTTGAATTCAAATTCCAACAACTCAAAAACTTGAAACTTCAAATGCCACTCAATTTCAAACAATATGCATAGATGCTTAGCTATAATTGTAAAACATTCCAAATAGGAAATTTGGGATGTTACAAACCTACCACCTTAAGATGAATCTAGCCCTCGAGATTGGGTTAACTAACAAATAGGTGCGGGTGGTCTCGGCGGAGGTCTTCTTCTCGCTCCCGGTGGCTTCCTCGTCGAATGATGACTCCACAACACCTTGCAAAACTTGATGATCTTGCTGCGGGTGACTCTGTTGCATGATCTCGAGAATTCAGACGGGTTTCTCCTCATAAGTCAGATCCTTTGTCGAGCTGTATGGCCTCTAGGGAGCCTTGTGTCTCTCAACGGAATATCGGCCATGTCGGCATGGCATTTCTTGGTGAGAAACATGGAAGACATCATGAACTCGGACAATCCTTCCGGCAATTCCAACTTGTAAGCAACTTCTCCTGACGTTCGAGGATTTTGTAGGGGCCAATGAATCGGGTGCTAACTTTCCTTTAACACGAACCTCTTGATTCCACGAAGTGAGGACACACGAATATGCCGGTCTCCTGCCCGTAAGTTACTTCCTTGGGTTTCTTGTCGGCATAACTCTTACATCTCGGTGAGCTACCTTGAGTCTATCTCGAATCAATTTGACTTTCTCTTGGAATCTCGATAAGATCGGGACGAAATTTTTCGATCTCAACACCATCCCATAGCAATGGTGTTACGCACCTTCTTCGTATAGAGCTTGAAAGGGCCATCTTGATGAGTGCGATAAGCATTATTGTAGGAGAACTCGCGTGTGGCAAATTATCATCCCAGCTAGACCCATAGTCTAGCGCACAAGCTCTCAACGTGTCCTCCGGGATCTGGTTGACTCTCTCGGTCATCCATCATGCGTGGATGAAAAGCATCTTGAACTCCAGCCTCGTACCCAAATTTTCATGCAATTGATTCCAAAACTTTGAGGTAAATTGTGTTCCTCTATCGACACGATACTCCTCGGAACTCCATGCGAGACATCGATCCTGGTCATGTATATCTTGGCTAACTTAAGCTGGTATAGGTAGTCTTCACGGGAATGAAATGAGCTACCTTGGTCAATCGATCAACCACTACCGGATGGAATCATAACTTGAGCAGGTCTGGGTAATCCTGTGATAAAATCCATTCCAAGTTTTCCCATTTCCACTCGGGAATCGGCAAAGGTTGAAGTAACCTGCTGGCCACGATATTCTGCCTTTACTCGTTGGCAAACGCCATAAACTACTACGTACTCGGCAATATCCTTCTTCATACATCACGAAACTTTCCTTCAAATCGAGATACATCTTGGTGTTACAGGGGTGAATCGAGTACGGTGAATCATGAGCCTCTGAAGAATTAGCTTCACGAGTTCGGGATCATTGGGTACATAATCGATCCTCGAACCATATGGCTCTGTATTCATCCTTACGAAACCCTTTAGCTCTTCCTTCATTCATCCTTTTCTTTATCTCATCAATTTCCTTGTACATCTTACAGGCTTCACGAATTCTTTCAGCCAAAGTGGACTGAACTTCGAGTTACAGCGTATCCTCTGGAACTATCTCGATCGAAGATCTACGAGGTCATCGACTAACTCTGAGGTAATCCTCCGCTATAAGAGTATTCACATAACTCTTACGGCTCAAAGCATCTGCTACAACATTAGCCTTTCACGGGTGGTAATGCAATCTCATGTCATAGTCCTTGATTAACTCTAGCCATCTCCTCTGCTTTGAGGTTCAACTCTTTCTGCGTGAAAATATATTTCAAGCTCTTATGATCTGTGTAAACATCTAGCGGTTTCCGATAAGGAAATGTCTCAGTCTTGAGTGCATGCACTCTGCTGCTAACTCCAAATCATGGGTGGCATAATTCATCTCATGTGGTCGTAGCTTTACGGAGGTATAAGCTACAACTTTTCCTTCTGCATGAGTACTCCTCAGAGTCCACGACGAAGCGTCTAATATACTGGTAATCCTTGTGTATGTCCGGCAAAATCAGCACTAGGGCTGTAACCAAGCGTTCTTCAATTCACAAGCGGCTTCACAATCCTCGGTCCAAATGTACTTGGCGTCCTTCTTCAACAGCTCAGTCATGGGTTTGGCAATCTTGAGAAATTATCAATAAACCTCGATAATATCCTGCGAGTCAGAAAGCTGCGGATCTCCTTGGTGAGGTGGGTGGCTGCCAATCGGTGGTGATACAACCTTGGCGGGGTCAAGCTGCTATTCCTTCTCCTGAAATAACATGTCAGAGAATCCGACTTCCTTCAGCCAAAATTCACATTCTTGAACTTGGCATACAAGCTGATGTTCTCGAAGTTTCTCGAACTAGGCGCAAATGTTCCTTATGCTCTTCCTCGCTCTTGGAAAATCAGTATATCATCGATGAACACCACGACAAACTTGTCGGATATTCCATAAATACCTTGTTCATCAAATTCATGAAGTATGCGGGGCATTAGTCAATCCGAATGACATGACGGTATACTCATATAAACCATACCTGCTGGTGAATGCTGTTTTGGGTATATCCTTCTCACGGATCTTCAACTGATGATACCCTGATCGAAGATCGATCTTGGAGAATACTTTGGCTCCAACTAGCTGATCAAATAGGTCATTAATCATCGGCGGAGGTACTTGTTCTTAATGGTCACGTCGTTCAGCGAGCGATAATCCTAACCATTCTCGGGTTCCATCCTTCTTCTCTACCAAAAAGCTGGGGCTCCCCAAGGTGATGAGCTTGGCTGAATATATCCCTTCTCCAATAGCTCATTAATTTGATTCTTGATCTCTTTCAAATCGTTCGGGGCATCCGATAGGGTCTCTTGGATATTGGGGCTGTGTGGGCAATAACTCAATCAGAAATTCAATGTCTCGTCGGTGGCATTCTGGTAATTCCTCGAAAACACATCGGAAATCTTGCACTCTGGCACTTCCTCTGAACAACTCCGTGAAATTTACTGATTCTTCATCGCGATCGTCTAGATACATACTTGATCCTCTTACGCTCCGGGGTGGTGGCGAGAATCGACTTAATGAGCACGATCTATGTTTCCTTCAAACTTTGTCAACCAATCCATGCCTAGGATTACATCCAAGGTGCAGGTTTCCAATACTATGAGTCTGCGGAAATTTATGGTTTCCGATCTTTGAGGTTGCATGACAGCCTAAGCTGCCATCATTTCTCCTCTGCGGGCCCGGCGTGAAGAGGGCTTCTAAGGGTTCTAGTGGGCAACCCATACTTTTCCACAACTACCCTTGATATGAATGAATCGTTGCACGAGAATCAAAAAGTACCAATCTTGGATGTGAATTTAATAAAACTTACCAACCACGATTATACGGCTGATCATAGGCGTCCTCACGTCAATGTGGTTCACGAGCACGAGGAAAAGGGTTGGGCTTCTTTGCTGAGCTTCCATTGCCGTTTCCATTCCTCTGCTTGGCCTCCGGGCGTCGGTGGCATAGTGCCCTGTTTTACGGCACTTGAAAAGGTGATGTGACTCAGATCCTTACGAACAGGCGGGGCGATCTTTGGTTGCCATTGCGTTTCCATTGCTGTCTTGTTGTCCTGGTTGCGGTTGTTCCCATTTCCTCCATGATTATGTCCTCCATGGGTGTGATGGGTATGCCCTCCAGTATGGGGCATAGCAGGGCTTCTGCTGAGCTCGAGTTGTACTTCCCTGGCCATACTTCCGCTTGCGACTATCAATCTGCTGCTGCTTGCCTTGAGTATGGTGGCCTTGTCTACCAGCTCTGGTAGTTGTTGAAGGTAGCCACCATTAGCTGCATACCAGCTCGTCATTGAGTCCCTCGAAACTTTTCCTGCTGCGGCATCTGTGGCCACATCATCCGGGGCATAGCGAGCTAACTTGCTGAACTCATCACGTCTTGCCTGATGCGGTTCCCTGGCGTAAGTTGCGGAACTCACGCTTCTTGAGACTCATGGCTCCTGCTGAAACATGGCGGTGCGGAAAGCTTCTGGAACTGATCCCGTGATGGTGGCGAGGGATAAGTGGCGGTGTAGTTTTCCCACCAGAGGCTGCAGGTCCATCAAGCTGATGTCGGCAAAGCGCACCTTCTCGCCTCTGTGCATCCAGCGGTGGCTAACTCCTTCCGACCTTGCGGAGCCAATCGCCGACCACAATCGGCTCGGTCTTTGCTAGAGAACAACTGGCGGATTCAGCCTTAGGAAGCGGGTCAAGTTGTCAGCGAGGGGTGGTGGCGGTGGATTGTTGTTGTTGTTGTTACGGTTACGGATGAGCATCGCATGAGGGCATTACGCTGCTGGATCAGCTGGGTGAGCTCCGGCGGAAAGTTGAGACGGGGTCACGTCTCGGAGGCATCTGGTGTTTTGGAGTGGATGAGAAAATTAGAATAGAACAAGGGTCTAATGAAAATATCACTACCCAAATGAATGCACAATCATAATCACACCAATCATTTATTCAATCCACTCAAACATGGTTCAACCTCGGATTACAAATTTCACGACTAATCGAAAATAACGGCCCTAGCGATCGACGGAAAAAGTAAAATAACATGGCGATCGACTAAATGTCTTCATCAATAATCCTTGCGTGCTCAGTGCGGCGTCCTCCGGTGTGGCGTCCTCGATCTGGCGCCTCCTCTTCTGACTTTCTTGGTGGAGCTCCTTCATAATCCTGGTCATTGCTCACGAGAGGTCCGTCATCTCCACTCGGAAAAGGTCCTCTCCCAAGTCCATCTTCTCCTCTAATGCGGCAACATCCATCTTCACTTGTCGACTCTCTCCATGAAATCCTTGATTTCTTCTTCATGGTCAAGGAAGTCTGCGTGTGCCTTCTCCTCAGTTCAGTTCACGGAACAGCAGCCTCTGTGTACCTTGAGTTCTGGCGAGTCTAGATCTCCCGTTTCTGAGGAGACACTCAAGTCTTGGACATATGAGAGAATGGAGTCGTCCTCTGATGCGAATGATATCTCCATTCCTAGCTCTGCGAAAATCATGGCGAGTCGATGGGTCAAGCTCGGCCTGTACTCTTCTCGGAGATGTCCAAGTGCACGATAAATCGCCATGTCTCTTCGAGGATCCGGTTGAAATCGGTAAACTCAAAGTCAATAGGCTCTGAATGTCCTCCGAAGGTCCTCCACTGGAATGTGCACCTCAATCACATGGCGGATATCCGTCGGAAGTGCATTGGTAGGCTTCCGGTGATTGAGGCGAGCAATCTTCAGCTTCTTCACGATCTGGACCAGCTTCTTGCGAAAGGCATCGTCTCATCTGGTGGCAAAACTCCGGTAGCAGGCTGGGGTGAACTCGTGACCATCTAAAATGTTGAAAATCGGAGAGAGTCGAGAAATGAACAAGGAGAATTACGGAATGATAAGGACATAAAATAAATAGTCTCTTCCTATGGCTTTCCGATCCTAGGGGTTCGTCCTACGGTCGGCGTGTGCTCGATACCATCTCTGGCGACCCGACCCAAAATCGGTCAAGTCTACGTATGCATACCATCCCAAGATCATCTTTGGCACACGGTACATTGATGAAATAATCAAAGTTCAATCACACCTGAATTTATTACGATTCTCATATCGAGTCTTTATTACAATAGAATAAATTGGCGAAGGTAACTCATGAGAAATAAACTAAGTAAAGATGCGGAAGCATAGAAGAATAAGCGAGTCCATCCGACTCCATAGGGAAGCGTCATAGCGGATCGTAGCCTCACTCTGATCGGAATACTCCTCTGCAACATAAGGCGTTGCAGCCGTGTAGAAGTCAACATTTTGAATATCTTGGCAAGTCATGAAGAGAATAACAATAAAAATTACTAACACTATATGCAATTTGGGTGTGGGGCTCTAAGTTTCATTGTTTTGCGAAAAAGCAGTTTTCCCTACAACAGTGGACTTGCTTGCAAATACTACAAAATTGTTGGTAGTTATTGAGATGGTTCCGTAACCAATGTCTCATTCCCAAATTATTAAATAATCCCTCAATTAATTTATTAGTTTGGTGTTGAGATTTCGAAATACTTCCAAGTTCGAGGCTCAAATTGTCGTAACGGGGACACGGCTAACCGATTAGATCTTCACTCTGCGAGGTTTGTGCACTTTACCCATAAGAATCGTTCCCTCCTTTTAAGTCTTAGCACTTCATGGTGTTTGAATACGGGACAAGCAAGCAGGGTCTTAGAAGAGTTCTTCGCCCTTGCGGTACCCATCAATCCTACCGTTCTTCTACATCTCGTAGCACCGTCGGCCGAGTCACAACTAGGGTTGACCAAGCGAGCCCATAATGGCTTGCGGCTGCTGGAGTAAGCTTCGGTCGATGGGGTATACATCCGTCTCTTAAGTGGCTGGGTGAAGCTTTCCGCAAGATGTCATGGCACTTCTCCATGCATCGGCCAACCTTTGGGTTCTCAGGTGCCGTCAACCGTCCTCCACCCAGTAGTAAATTTTGAAGTCCACTTGATCTTGAAGTCATGGGGTTGTCATCATCTTGACTCTCACATCTCCCTTATGAATTCACTCAACCAACCCCATCTGAGCATAGCAAAATAAACTACTTCGTCCGGCAATGGTAACAAGGAAATTGGGTTCATCCTACCTCATGATACTACTCAAGAACATAACTTCAAATTCACCTACTGCATGCATGGTGGGGAGGTATAATTCTAATGCAATAAAATCATAGGTATAGTAAAGAAATATGATCAATGACTTGCCTTCTTGACGATCTTGAAAGCTAGGGACTCGTGGTAGCAAGCTTAGCACTCCGGAAATTCTACGAGACAAACAATAATCATAATAAGCATACAACATATGATCACTTAACATAATAGCATGCTAACATAACACACAAAGCAATTGAACCAAAACCCAAAGAAACTCGAAGAAATCCAATTCAATGTTTTCACCACATCAAACACAACCAAAGAAATAGTTTTGCATAACAAATTTTTTCTTAACAGAACCTAAGCATGGATTTTTGCTACCTAACAGAAAAGAAATCATTATGCAACTAGGAGCAAAAAGAATCACATCAAAAGCTATTATAAAACTCCTATTAGGCCTAAAACAATCCTAGCAAGAAAAAAATAAAATAAAAATTTTATTTATTGTAAATAAAAGTCCCTGTTCTAAAGTTACAGAAACTAACCTAGAATAAACTATCACATAGGAAAAATAAAATTATTTGCTAATTAAAACAATAGGAAAACAGTAGCTAGTTAAATAATTAAGAACTACATGGTTTTGATTAAAACTATTTTTTATTAAATCTAAAATGTCCAAATAAATTCCTACGGTTTGGTAAGGTCAAAACAAAGTTGTGACAAAAGAATCACTAAAAATAATATTCCTAACTCACTTTATAGCAGAATTACTAATCTGTCTAAAACTAAAATAAAAATATTTTAAATAATTTAAACATGGCCAAACATATTTTGTACAGAAACTACAATCAATTTGCAAACCAACAAAAAAGGAATCACTTAAAAATATTAAGTAGATTAAAAGATATGGATTTTACAAAACTGAAACTATTCTGTTAAAAACAGAAACGAAAAATGAAATTAAAAGAAAAATCGGGCGCTAATGGGCCTATCTAGCGCTCGGGCGTAATATAACTAAATCGTGCCCTAGGGATTAAACCAAGTCGGCCGGTCTAAACTAACCTAAACAAACCGGGATAAGCCGTAACTAAACCGGTTCATTAAACTAAACCCTAAATAAAACAGTACCCCTTCGGGATCTAATCTAAGCGTTCGTTTAGATCGGACGGTGGGGTATCTCAGCGACTTACAGCGGGGTCGGCGGCAGCTTTCAGGCGGCGGCAGTGCGAGGTCTCCGGTGGTGAGGCGGCGGAGGCCTCCGGCGAGTCTTGGTGAGGCGAGGGTTCGGAGGTGGACTCGAGGCGAGCTCTAGAGGTCGAGGATGGCGGAGCAGGAAAATGGCGTGGCCGGTTGATTGCTCGGCGGCGATTGTGGCGAAGGAGGGTGAGCGCGGCGGGGTATATATAGGGGCACCGACTTGTCGAGGCGTCAGGCGAGGATCGGGAGGCGATCCGGAATCCCAGATTCGTGGCGGCGGTTGGCGTGTCTTGCGGGAGGAGGAAGACGGGGTGGGGCCGGGTGTCAGTGAGAGAGGGGAGAGGCGCGTCGGGTCGGGCGACTGGGGTGAAGGGGTTTCGGCCGGTGGCTCGGTCGGTCGGGCGGCGGCTCGGTGCTGGGCTGGCTCGGTGACTGGGCTGCGCTGGCCGTGGGTGGAGCCTCGGCTATTTGGGCAGTTAGCTGGTGGCGCTGGGTCCTTTTCTTTTCTAATTTTTTTTGAATTTAGGAAAGGGAAAAATATATTTAAATATAAATATTTTATATAGGACATATATATATATAAATGATGGGGAATATTCCTATAATTTGAACATTTTCGAGGGCAAAACTCAAACTTTATAAAAATCATTTTCTAAAATTCCAAATAAAATTCAGATTTGAATTCAAACTTTTTGGCAGGTTTTCATCGACATATTTGGAGTGTCATGTTTACTCCTCTCGTACTTTTTCTCAAGTATTTGTGAGGCATTGATTTGAAATAAATTTCAACTGCCAAACTTTGAATTCAAATTCCAACAACTCCAAAAACTTCTGAAACTTCAAATGCCACTCAATTTCAAACAATATGCATAGATGCTTAGCTATAATTGTAAAACATTCCAAATAGGAAATTTGGGATGTTACATATAATACTTTAGTTGAATCTGGTCCTTTTCATGGTTATGAATCTGAAACTGTTGTGGCACATCTTACTAAATTAAATGATATAGCCACCCTGTTCACTAATGATGAGAGATCTCGCTACTTTTATATCCTTAAAATATTTCCGTTCTCATTAAATGGTGATGCTAAGATATGGTTTAATTCTCTAGATCCTGTTTGTGTGCGTAGTCCCCAGGATATGATTTATTACTTCTCTGCTAAATATTTCCCTGCTCATAAGAAACAAGCTACTTTAAAGGAAATATACAACTTTGTGCAAATTGAAGAGAGAGTCTCCCACAAGCTTGGGGAGGCTTCTCAAGATATAATGCTTTGCCTGATCATCCTCTTAAGAAAAATGAAATACTTGATATCTTTTATAATGGACTAACGATGCTTCCAAAGATTACGGATAGTTGTCTGGTTACTTTTTGAGGGAAAGAACACGGATGAAGCTGAAATTCTATTGAATAATATGTTGACAAATGAAAATAATTGGACACTTCTGAGCCAGCTCTGAGCCAATTCTGAGCCTATTCCTAAACCAACTCCGAAGAAGAGGGTGTTCTATTTCTTAGTCACGAAGATATGCAAGAGGCAAAGAAATCTATGAAAGAAAAAAGGTATTAAAGCCGAAGATGTTAAAATTTACCTCCTATCGAAGAAATACATGGTCTTAATTTACACTTTGTTGAAGAAACATATGATCTTGATCCATTACCTATTGAAGAACCTCCTCATCCCGATAACCCGACACAGGTAGTAAAGGTAAATTCTCTATATAGATTTGATGAAGGTGATATTCTTCACTATAAGTCTGCTAGACAATGCTTGGATGAGTTTGATAATTTTATTGTCAAACAAGAAAATTTTAATGCTTATTTTGGTAGACAATTAAAACAAAATACCTATATGATTAAACACTTGGGTGATTATATGGCTGATGTTAGATGTGAACTTAAACTTGTTAGGAAACATGCTTCTATGGTTACCACTCAAGTAGAACAAGTACTTAAGGCTCAAAATGATTTGCTCAATGAAATGAATAGTAAGAAAAATAATTATGATGTTAGAGTGGCTACTAGAACTAGTAGAATGACTCAGGAACCTTTGTATCCTGAAGGCCACCCTAAGAGAATTGAGCAAGATTCTCAGAGAAATAATAATGATGTGCCTAGTTCTTCTAAAAGGAAGAAAAAGAAAAATGATAGGACTTTGCAAACTTCTAGTGAACCTATTGCTGAACCACCTGAGAATCCAAATGATATATCTATTTTTGATGCTGAAACACAATCTGGTAATGAACATGAACCTAGCGAAAATGTTAATGATGTTGTTCCTGATGATGCCCAACCTAGTAATGATAATGATGTAGAAGTTGAACCTGTTGTTGATCTTGATAACCCACAATCAAAGAATCAACGATATGATAAGAGAGACTTTGTTGCTAGGAAACATGGTAAAGAAAGGGAACCATGGGTTGAGAAACCCATGTCTTTTCCTCCCAAACCATCCAAGAAAAGGATGATGGCGATTTTGGCGCTTGCTGAAATGATTAGACCTATCTTTTTGCGTGTCACGATTAAGCGGCGTGCTCAAAACAAATCCTTATGCTAAGTATATGAAGGATATCATTACTAATAAAAAAGATACGGAAGCTGAAATTTCCAATTTGCTTGCTAATTATACTTTTAAGGGTGGAATACCAAAGAAACTTGGAGATCGAGGGTACCCACTATACCATGCTCCATTAAAAGAAATTATGTTAAAACTGCTTTATGTGATCTTGGAGCGGTGTTAGTGTCATGCCTCTCTCTTTATATCGTAGACTTGATTTGAATAAGTTGACACCTAATGAAATATCTTTGCAAATGGCTGATAAATCAACTGCCATACACAGCCGGTATTTGTGAGGATGTACTGTTGTGGTTGCAAGCGTTACTATTTTAACGGACTTTGTTATTCTTGATATTCGAGGACAATAGTATGTCTATTATTCTTGGAAGACATTTTCTGAATACTGCAGGGGCTGTTATTGATTGCACCAAAGGCAATGTCACTTTTCATGTTAATGGTAATGAGCATACGGTACACTTTCGAGAAACAACCTCAAGTTCATAGTATCAATTCTATTGGAAAAATTCCATCGATTATATTTGGAGGTTTTGAATTTCCTCTTCATCTGTCAAGAAGAAATATGATATTCTTATTATGGGGATGTGCATATCCCGTTGAGGTAACATAGTGTTATTCGAAATTTCTCCGGTTCCATGTTATTCAGAATGAGTTTGTTGACAAGACTTGATCAACCTTGTTAGTGGATTCCTTTTGATGATCATGAGACGGATGAAACTAGAAGAGCAACCTTCTGTACCCTCTTTATACTTTCTGTTATTTAGTTGAAATAAAGTAAAAATAGTATTTTTCTGTCTATTTCCTGATTTATCTGTGCAATATAAAAATACCTCGAAAATAAAAGTCCTCCAAATGCCATGCCAATTTAATATGATTTTTTCGGGAATATTTGAGGATTTATGGTGCAAGAATTACCAAGGGGGGAGCTGCCACCTGGCCACGAGGGTGGAGGGCGCGCCCTACCCCCTTGGGCGCGCCCCCTGCCTCGTGGGCCCATGGTGGCCCTCCTCCACTTATTCCTGCACCCATCCTCTTCTTCTTCCTCCCACAAACACGAATATCTCGCTCAAGCACGAGTTTCAGCTCACTTTGCTGCGATTTTCGATCTCGTTGCTCAAAGCACCTCTCACCAAACTGCTTGGGGAGATTGTTCCTTGGTATGTGACTCCTCCATTGGTCCAATTAGTTTTTGTTCTAGTGCTTTATTCTTTGCAAATTTGTGCTGCATAGGTGACCATGTTCTTGAGCTTGCATGTCAAATTTATATGGTTCCAAGTAGTTCTAATGCTTGATATAGGCTCTAGGCACTTGTAGGAGTAGTTGCTATCAATTTTATTGAAGTTGGTTCACTTTTGTTTGAAGTTACTAAAATTTTTAGATTATTTCAGAAAATAATGAAGAGATTTTTTAGGGGCTCGTCGAGCCGAAGCTCGAAGGAAAAACAAAATCAAGAAGCACAGAGGCCCAAATATAATTTGCCTCGCACCACGGAGGTCGGCCGTGTGAATGGCCTTCGATGACTTCTTGAGACAAGCGAATTTATGAGGATTTTTATTCATTGGTTGAGAATGCTGGCCTCACCGACTTCATCGCGACCAACGTCATCGATATCTCTTACTCACTAATACTTTTGTGCAAAACTTATACTATTTTCCTAAGGAATCACCTCCTTGATGAGTTTCATTTATATGACATTGTTAAGAAGCTGCCATTAGCTGAATTTTGCAAGGTTTGCAAAATACCCTCTGAGTGTACCTTAGAAGAACCACATCGTAAGGATGTGGAAGAATTTATTAACACCATCCTTTGTGGAAACCAGGAAGGTTTCCATGTAAGAATCACTAGCATACATTTTCTTGTTTTATGCTACTTTGCCTTATTTGCTAGTCGTTGCTTGATTGGTCACGAAGCTGTGGAAACCTTAGTTTTCTGATATTATCATTTTGTTCCATGGTTTATACCTCGATAACTCTGTTAGTATGGTGGAATTATTGCTAAGCGGTTAAGTTTGAACAGTACTAAAGGCCCCATCTTTGGAGGTATTTATGCTTGCGCCTTGCTGCACATTTAACATACCCATTAGGCTTTATGAGAAAGAAGAAAAATTGTTGCCTAGTGCTTATTTAGATTATAAAGTATGCTAGCGCATGACTTTATTATTAAGGGCAAGGAAGGGAGCTTAAATATAAATTGTACTTTGATAAACATCACCACTGAGACTATTACTTTGCCTGCTCATTCTTTGTTTAACTTATGCGAAGGTCTTTATCTCATTCCGTGGGTGGCCGTTCAAGCCTATCGGAATCCTGCACCAACCGGGCGGAACCACTGTCTGAGCCTCCGCTTGATCTGTTTATTCTTGGGATCCGTGGGTGGCTGCCAGCCAGTGGCGGTCGAGTCCTCTTCATCTGATGCGACCCCAGCTACACCTACGGGTATCCATGAGGCCATCCACAGCAATGAACCAACAGGCCAAAAGCCTAAGCTTGGGGAATCGTATTTCCACCGACATTACATTTATGTTCACACACACTCATTGCTAGATGTCGGTGCTCATACTCTTTCCTTTGTAATATCCATGCTAGTTTATTTTCTTTTTCTGCTTTCTTCTTATGTGTTTGTTAAACTTTAAGAAAACAACAAAAAATTAGTGTAGCTTCTAGTTAATTTACTTTTCTTGCTGTAGTAGTAATAATTAAAAAAAACCCAAAAAATTTCCTGTTCTTCTTTTGCTTGTTGGGAGCTTTCCCGTGTAAATAGGTTTATTTCCCTCTTTTCCTTGGGAATTCGATAGAGAAGACCATGATTAAATTGTTGAAGTGGCTCTTATATGCATTGTTGTTGATTTAACTAAGAGCCCATATTGCCTTGTCTTCTCCTACCTATTGAATGCTCATGATTCAGCTTAGTCCAACATGCGTGCACTCTTATTATTATCCACATCGTTCGGTCGTGCAAGTGAAAGGCAATAATGATGATATATGATGAATTGATTGGTATAAGATAAGCTGGTCTGAACTTGACCTCTCTTGTTTTTGTAAATATGATGAGTTCATCGTTCTTGATTCAGCCTATTATGAATAAACATGTTTGCAATGACAATTAGAGATCATAGTTGCTTATGTCATGCTTGATTAGCTATGAGCTATAATGGTTTACCTTGCGTGCCAACATGCTATTAAAATGGTTGTGATGTGGTATGATGGGGTGGTATCCTCCTTTGAATGATTTTAGTGACTTGACTTGGCATATGTTCACACATGTAGTTGAAACAAATCAACATAGCCTTCACGATATTTATGTTCATGGTGGATTATATCCTACTCATGCTTGCATCCAATGTTTATTAATTTTAATGCATGTTCATGACTGTTGTCGCTCTCTAGTTGGTCGCTTCCGGTCTTTTGCTAGCCTTCACTTGTACTAAGCGGGAATACTGCTTGTGCATCCAATCCCTTACACCCCAAAGTTATTCCAGATGAGTCCACTATACCTTCCTATATGCGGTATTTACCTACCGTTCCAAGTAAATTTGTATGTGCCAAACTCTAAACCTTCAAATAATCGTTCTATTTTGTATGCTCGAATAGCTCATGTATCAACTAAGGCTGCCCTTATCTTCCGTGTTAGGCGGGTTATTCTCAAGAGGAGTGGACTCCGCTCCTCACTCACGAGAACATGGCTGGTCACCGGGATGCCCAGTCCCATGCTTTATGCAAACTAAATCAAAATAATTATAAACAAAACTCCCCCTGGGACCTAATGTTGGTTGGAGACACTCGTTGTTTCGAGCAAGTATTGATGCTTGTTGGTGGAGGGGGAGTATAAAGTTTACCATTCTGTTTGGGAACCGCCTATAATGTGTGTAGCATGGAAGATATCGTCATCTCTTAGTTGTTATGTTGACAATGAAAGTATACCGCTCAAAATATTATTTATCTCTATTTCAAAACCGAGCTCTGGCACCTCTACAAATCCCTGCTTCCCTCTGCGAAGGGCCTATCTATTTACTTTTATGTTGAGTCATCACCCTCTTATTAAAAGCACTAATTTGGGAACACTGCTGTCATTTGCATCCATTCTTGTTAATTCATATTGAGTATGATTATGAGTGGATCGCTTTTACCATGAATTACAATGTCCAGTCAGTCCTTGATCTTTAAAGGTGCTCTGCATTTATGTTTTGCGGTCTCAGAAGGGCTAGCGAGATACCATCTTGTTATATCATATTATGATTGTTTTGAGAAAGTGTTGTCATCAAGATTTATTATTATGACTCGCTAGTTGATTATGCCATTGATATGAGTAAACATGAGACACGAGAATTGTTGCAAATGTGGTTAGTTATAATCTTTCTGAAAACTTGAATCTTGGCTTTACATATTTACAACAACAAGAGCAAGCGAGTTTGTAAAAGTTTTCTTTTCTCTTTCGGTTTATCAACTGAATTGCTTGAGGACAAGCAAGGGTTAAGCTTGGGGAGTTGATCGTCTCCGTCGTATCTACTTTTCAAACACTTTTGCCCTTGTTTTGGACTCTAACTTGTATGATTTGAATGGAACTAACCGGATGACCTTTGTTTTCGGCAGAATTGCCGTGATGTTGTTTTATGTGCAGAAAACAAAAGTTCTCGGAGACCTGAAACTCCACGGAACATCTAGTCAAAATAATAAAAATCCTTGCCAAAGATGAAGACCGGGGCCCACACCCTGTCCACAGTGGGCCCCCTAAGCGCGCCCCTACCTCGTGGGCCCCTGGGGCTCCTCGGCGCCAACTCCAACTCTATATATTTGCTTTCAGAGAAAAATCAGAGAAGAATTCATCGCGTTTCACGATCTGGAGCCGCCGTAAGCCCTAAAACCTCTCGGGGAGGCTGATCTGGAGTCCGTTCGGGGCTCCGGAGAGGGATTCGTCGCCGTCGTCATCATCAACAATCCTGCATCACCAATTATGATGCTCACCGCCATCGTGAGTAATTCCATCGTGAAGCTTCTTTGGACGGTGATGGGTTGGATGAGATCTATCATGTAATCGAGTTAGTTTTGTTAGGGTTTGATCCCTAGTATCCACTATGTTCTGAGATTGATGTTGCTATGACTTTGCTATGCTTAATGCTTGTCACTAGGGACCAAGTGCCATGATTTCAGATCTGAACCTATTATGTTTTCATGAATATATGTGAGTTCTTGATCCTATCTTGCAAGTCTATAGTCACCTATTATGTGTTATGATCCGACAACCCCGAAGTGACAATAATCGGGATACTTCTCGGTGATGACCATAGTTTGAGGAGTTCATGTATTCACTAGGTGCTAATGCCTTGTTCCGGTTATCTATTAAAAGGAGGCCTTAATATCCCTTAGTTTCCATTAGGACCCCGCTGCCACGGGAGGGTAGGACAAAAGATGTCATGCAAGTTCTTTTTGATAAGCACGTTATGACTATATTGAATACATGCCTACATTACATTGATGAATTGGCGCTAGTTACTGTGTCACCCTATGTTATGAGTGTTACATGATGAACCGCATCGACATAATTATCCATCACCGATCCAATGCCTCTGAGCTTTCCATATCTTGGTTTACGCTTATTTACTTTCTCGTTATTCTTGTTACAATCATTACAAAACACCAAAAATATTACTTTTGCTTTCATTACTCTTTTGTTACCGTTACTACTACTATCATATTACTTTGCTACTAAATACATTGCTGCAGATATTAAGTTATCCAGGTGTGGCTGAACTGACAACTCAATTGCTAATACTTGAGAATATTCTTTGGCTCCCCTTGTGTCGAATCAATAAATTTGGGTTGAATACTCTACCCTCGAAAGTTGTTGCGATGCCCTACACTTGTGGGTTATCACGTACGCTTACACGAGACTGGTTCTACCGACGTGCTTTGCACACGGTGGCTGGCGGTGTCGGTTTCTCAACTTTAGTTGAGCAGTGTAGCTACACCGCTCCTCGAGAAGGTTAAAACAGAAATAACTTGCGAACTATCGTTGTGGTTTTGATGCGTGGTAAACGGTTCTTACTCAGCCCGTAGCAGCCACGTAACACTTGCAACAACAAAGTAGAGGGCGTCTAACTTGTTTTTGCGGGGCATGTTGTGATGTGATATGGTCGAGGCATGATGCTATATTTTATTGTATGAGATGATCATGTTTTGTAACGAGTTATCGACATTTGGCGAGGAGCCATATGGTTGTCGCTTTATTGTATGCAATGCAATGCGCCTGTAATGCTTTACTTTATCACTAAGCGGTAGTGATAGTCGTAGAAGCAATAGTTGGCAAGGCGACAACGATGCTACGATGGAGATCAAGGTGTCGGCGCGGTGGCGATGGTGATCATGGCGGTGCTTGAGATGGATATCACAAGCACAAGATGATGATGGCCATATCATATCACTTATATTGATTGCATGTGATGTTTATCCTTTATGCATCTTATTACGCTTATTGCGGTAGCATTATAAGATGATCTCTCACTAAATTTCAAGATAAAAGTGTTCTCCACGAGAATGCACCGTTGCCAAAGTTAGTCATGCGAGACACCGCGTGATGATCGGGTGTGATAAGCTCTCGTTCATCTACAATGGGTGCAAGCCAGTTTGCACCGAGAATACTCGGCTTAAACTTGCGAGCCTAGCATATGTAGATATGGCCTCGGAACCTTTGAGACTTAAAAGGTCGGCGTGAATCATATAGTAGATATGATCAACATAGTGATGTTCACCATTGAAAACTTCTCCATCTCACGTGATGATGGGACATGGTTTAGTTGATTTGGATCACGTGATCACTTAGATGATCGAGAGGATATCTATCTAAGTGGGAGTTCTTAAATAATATGATTAATTGAACTTAAATTTATCATGAACTTAGTACTTGATAGTATTTTGCTTGTCTATGTTGATTGTAGATAGATGGCCCGTGTTGTTGTTCCGTTGAATTTTAATGCGTTCCTTGAGAAAGCAAAGTTGAAAGATGATGGTAGCAATTACGGACTGGGTCCGTAACGAGATTACCCTCATTGTTGCCTGGAAGAATTACATCCTGGAAGCACCGCTGGGTGCCGAACCTGCTGCGAGATGCAACTAACGACATTAGAGCGTCTGGCGAGCAAAGCTGATGACTACTAAATAGTTCGATGTGCCATGCTTCGACTTAGAACCGGGACTTGACGGCGTTTTGAGCGTCATGGAGCATATGAGATGTTCCGGAGTTGAAGTTAATATTTCAAGCAAATGCCGGATTGAGAGATATGAAGTCTCAATAAGTTCTCTGCTGCAAGATGGAGAGAATAGTTACAATCGGTGAACATATACTCAAAATATGCAGGTATAACAATCACTTGATTTAGCGGGAGTTAATCTTCCGGATGATAGTGTCATTGACAGAGTTCTTCAATCACTGCCACCAAGCTACAAGAGCTTCATGATGAACTATAATATGCAAGGGATGGATAAGACAATTCCCGAGCTCTTCGCGATGCTAAAGGCTGCGGAGGTAGAAATCAAGAAGGAGCATCAAGTGTTGATGGTCAATAAGACCACCAGTTTCAAGAAAAAGGGTAAAGGGAAGAAGAAGGGGAACTTCAAGAAGAACATCGAGACAAGTTGTTGCTCAAGAGAAGAAACCCAAGTCTGGACCTAAGCACGAGAATGAGTGCTTCTCTGCAAGCGGACTAGTCCTTTGAAGCAGAACTGCCCCAAGTATTTGGCGGATAAGAAGGATGGCAAGGTGAACAAAGGTATATGTGATATACATGTTATTGATGTGTACCTTACGAGCTCATGATAGCACACAGGTATTGATCTGGTTCTTTTGCTAATATTTGCAACTCGAAATAGGGAATACGGATTAAGCGAAGACTGGCTAAGGACGAGGTGACGACGCATGTGGGAAATGGTTCCAAAGTCGATGTGATCACCGTCGGCACGCTACCTCTACATCTACCTTCAGGATTAGTTTTAGACCTGAATAATTGTTATTTGGTGCCAGCGTTGAGCATGAACATTATATCTGGATCTTGTTTGATGCGAGACGGTTATTCATTTAAATCTAAGAATAATGGTTGTTCTATTTATATGAGTAATATCTTTTATGGTCATGCACCCTTGAAGAGTGGTCTATTTTTGTTGAATCTCGATAGTAGTGATACACATATTCATAGTGTTAAAGCCAAAAGATGCAGAGTTGATAATGATAGTGCAACTTATTTCTGCACTGCCGTTTGGGTCATATTGGTGTAAAGCGCATGAAGGAACTCCATACTGATGGACTTTTGGAATCACTTGATTACGAATCACTTGGTACTTGCGAACCATGCCTCATGGGCAAGATGACTAAAACGCCGTTCTCCGGAACAATGGGCGAGCAACTGATTTGTTGGAGATCATACATCTTGATGTATGTGGTCCAATGAAATTTGAGGCTCGCGGTGGGTATCGTTATTTTCTCACCTTCACAGATGATTTGAGCAGATATGGGTATATCTACTTAATGACACATAAGTCTGAAACATTTGAAAAGTTCAAAGAATTTCAGAGTGAAGTGGAAAATCATCGTAACAAGAAAATAAAGTTTCTCTGATCGATCGTGGAGGAGAATATTTGAGTGCGATTTTGGTCTACATTTGAAACAATGCGGAATAGTTTCACAACTCCGCCACCGGAGCACCACGCGTAATGGTGTGTCGAGCGTCGTGTCGTACTTTACTAGATATGGTGCGATCTATGATGTCTCTTCTGATTTACCGCTAACATTTTGGGGTTATGCTTTAGAGGCGACTGCATTCACGTTAAATAGGGCACCATCGAAATCCGTTGAGGCGACTCCTTATGAGCGTGGTGCGACAAGAAACCAAAGTTATCGTTTCTTAAAGTTTGGGGCTGCGATGCTTATGTGAAAAAGCTTCAACCTAATAGCTCGAACCCATATCGAATGTGTCTTCATAGGATACCCAAAGGATCTTGTTGGGTACATGTCGGTGTCAAAACCGGCGGATCTCGGGTAGGGGTCCCGAACTATCGTCTAAGCGGATGGTAACAGGAGACAAGGGACACGATGTTTTTACCCGAGTTGGGCCCTCTGGATGGAGGTAAAACCCTACTCTGCTTGATTAATATTGATGATGTGGGTAGTACAGAGTAGATCTATCACGAGATTAGAGGCTAAACCCTAGAAGCTAGCCTATGGTATGATTGTTGTTAGATCCTACGGACTAAAACCCTCCGGTTTATATAGACATCGGAGAGGGCTAGGGTTACCTGAGTCGGTTACAATGGGAGGAGATCTACATATCCGTGTCGCCAAGCTTGCCTTCACGCCAAGGAAAGTCCCATCCGGACACGGGACAAAGTCTTCAATCTTGTATCTTCCAAGGCGTATGCTGCTGATTGTTTTCCGGGCTATATGGTGAAATTGAGCCCCTCGAACCGAGCTGACATTTTTAGGGCGGCGCTGCGATAAGCTGCCATTTGGATCCTTGGCATCAAAGTCTCCATTTATTTGGGATATCGCGAGGTTGAATCGCGCACCTCTAGGCGTTGGATGCCCATGGATCGCCATCCGGAGACCATGTAGAAGGGCCTCGTGTTGGCTACGTTGTTGGAGTCCTTATACATTATCTGGAGTGCGTATTGAACTGTATCTCCTTTTGGGGACGTCGAGCAGCCTTGACCCCATACCAGCCAACATTTTGGAGCCGTCGAAGTGCATGATCCGGTTGGAATATGTGCCGTACTCTTTAGGGAGTTGACTTGATCCGATCGGCGATGAAGTCGGCCAAAACTTGCGACTTAATAGCAAATGCGTGGCATATAGGTTATGTCGAAGGAGGAGCTCAATGGCCCATTTGGCAATCCGGCCCATCGCGTCGCGGTTGTTTATAATATCGTTAAGAGGTACTTGAGGCTCTTGTTATCGAACACTCTTGAAAGTAGTGTCGCAGCTTACGGGTTGCCATAAATACCGCGTCGCTATCTTTTGATAATCGGTACGCGACTTGCATGGAGTGAGGACGGTGGACACATAGTAAACTAGCTTTTGAAGGGAATTTGTGTCCGTCCATTTCTCGTTCGACGGCGAAACACTGCGCTTACAACTTGATGAGTTGCGCGATGTATAATAGCATTGGTTACGCCGATGTTAAGCGCGGCGAGGACGGGTTTGTTGCCAATATGGCTTTTATTTCTTGAGTCGGCCGTGGCGGCATCAATCCACTCGAAGTGTTGATGCGCGGAGGAAGCGATAAAGGGTAATGCCTTTTCTCCCAGCGGGAGATAAAGCGGCTTAAATGCATACGCATCCGGTCAATTTTGTATTTGTTTGAGGTCCTTTGGGATATCAATTGTGATAGGGCTCGGATCTTGGCTGGGTTTGCTTCAATTCCTCTACGGATACAATGAAGCCCAAGAGCTTTCCGGTGGTACCCAGCGCATTTTCGGGTTAAGCTTGATGTCATATGTTGGAGGTTATCGAATGTGAGCCTCAAGTCGTCTAGTAGAGTTTCGACATGCTTGGTTTTGGCGACCACGTCATCTCGTATGCCTCCACTATTTTACCAATCTGGTTTGCGGACATATACGAATCATGCGCTGATATATTGCGCGGCGTTTTTGAGCCGAAGGGCATTGTGTTGAAGCGAGAATGGGCGTATGGGGTGATGAATGCCGTTGCGGCTTAATGCAGGTCTGGCTCTGCCATCTTAATTTGATGGTAGTCGGGTATCGTCGGCGAAACACAATGAATCGTGTCCTGCGGTAGCGTCGATAATTTGATCGATGCGGGGGAGGAAGGATCCTTAGGCAAGCCTTGTTGAGGTCCTTGAAATCGGCGTATAGGCGCTAGGATTTGTCCTTCTTTGGTACCATCACCAGGTTTGCTAGCTAGTGCGGATGTTTTATATCTCGATGAATCCGGCCTCCGATGGTTTGGCTAGCTCCTCTCACATGGCTTGTCTCTTAGGTTGGGGCTTGAAGAGCACCTTGGTGGCTTGAATCCTTTTAGGATGTTTAGGCTGTGCTTTCGGCCAGCGGCGTGGGATTCTGGCATGTCACGAAGGGTGCGAGCAAAATGTCCCAATTTCGGCGTAGGAATTCTCGTAGTCGGCATCTACATCAGGGTTTAATTGCGCCCGATGGAGGCGGTTTTGTAAGGTCCATTGGATGGACTTGGAATTTGACTATTTCGTCCGCTGGTTTAAAGGAGGTGGACTTGGATCTTTTATCGAGTATCATGTCGTCCCTGTTCACCGTGGGCCTTGGTGCGATCAGTTCCTTAGCGGCTAGGGCTTGGATAGTGCCTCAAGGGCAGTCTTGGCTGTCTTATTTTCGGTAGCGAGTGCTATGTCGGGTCACTAGCAAGAGTGATGATTCCGTTGGGCGGGCATTTTGAGCTTCATGTACCCGTAATGGGGTATAGCTTGAAAATTGTAAATGCCTCTCGCCCTAATAGGCGTGGTATCCGCTGCTGAGCAGGGCCACTTGGGCGTGACCTCCTCGGACCTGTAATTATCCGGCGTGCGAACACCACATCCGATGTGATTTTTCTGTCTGTGCAGCTTCCCGACTAGGATTATTCCTCTAAAGGTTGTCTGCTTCGCTCAATCGGCTCGGTCTATTTCCATTTTGAAGGGTTTCCTCGTAAATGAGGTTCAATCCGCTGCCACCATCCATGAGTACCTTGGTAAGCGAAAGTCGTCCACTATTGGATTGAGGACCAATGCGGTGGTGCTCGGGCTGTTGAATTTAGGTTCATCACTGGCATTAAAGGTAATAGTCGTGTCCTCCATGGGTTTGTTATTGCTACTTGGTAGACTTGGCAAGGCTGCGGGTGTTCGTTTCCGCATATTATTTGATCACGAAAGTCTCGAAGACTATTAATACCGTCTTGGTATCCTTGGGCTGGTGCTCTGTGGATTACGGGTTAGAAGCTCTTCGCCGCCGACCACCTACGGAGTATCAACATGCTCTAAGGCAATGAGTTGGTGTGGCGCCCTACGTACTATGAATTTCTGAGGTCCATTGAGCCATCCCTCGATGCAGTTCCATGCCCTATAGAGGTTTTGCTTTTTGGTGTTTAACCGGTGCCTTGCGATAATGCACCCTTTTATTTGATTTGGAGTTGTATTGAGGGCGGATTGTCCCAAAATTTTATTTCGGTTTTCGAGTAGCTTTCCATTGCACAGTACTTTAGTACTATGGGCCAAGTCAGTGGCGTGTAATTTCCTGGCGACTTATGGCGTTGAGGATTCCGTTGTCCATGCAATTATTGCAGAAGAATGAAATTGCATCCTCCTCGCGGCGATCCTTTATCCTGTTCATGACCGGAGAATCGGCCCGATAATGGTGTCTTGTTTCTGCGGGCTCTTGCGAATTGGCATAGATCGCTTATGTTTGGGTGGGCGGGTGGAATTAAATCTGGAACCTGCCCAATCTGAGACTTCGAGGGCCAAGGGTTTCGAACTCGAAGCTTGGGTTCTTGGATGTTGTCAATGAATCTAGCATTTGCGACTTTAGGTTCGGGGCTTGAGTGGCGTCCTCCCCTCCGGGTATCCGGCTTGGAGGATCGGGAATCGGACATAACTAGTCCTTAAGATAGATGAAGGCTTGCGCATTGTTCCTCCACCACCGCAACATGATGGGTGACACAGGGAGATTTAATCTCTCTCGGATCGGGTTTAGGCCCAATCGATCGTGAGTCTGTAGCGACTCCTAGAGCGGCGATGCGATCCAAGAGCTCGTTTAAGAAGAGAGCTCCATCGGATCTAACTGTTGGCGAGTTCGAGTTGACATGAAGATTGCTTTCGATGACGAAGTCATCGTCGTGGCGGCTGACGAGCAGTGGTCATAAGAAAACCGCCTAGCCGGAGAGTTTGGCCGATAGCCAAAGCTCCTTTAACAGCAGTGCCGTCTTTAAAGGCGGGATGAGGCATCCTTCGATGGCGGCAACTGGCGGAACTCTCAAAAGCACCAATGTCGGTGTCAAAACTGGCGGGTCTCGGGCGGGGTCCCGAACTATCGTCTAGGCGGATGGTAACAGGAGACAAGGGACACGATGTTTTACCCAGGTTGGGCCCTCTCGATGGAGGTAAAACCCCACTCTGCTTGATTAATATTGATGATATGGGTAGTACAAGAGTAGATCTACCACGAGATCGAGAGGCTAAACCCTAGAAGCTAGCCTATGGTATGATTGTTGTTAGTCCTCTGGACTAAAACCCTCCGGTTTATATAGACAGGAGAGGGCTAGGGTTACAGTCGGTTACAATGGGAGAGATCTACATATCCGTATCGTAAGCTTGCCTTCCACGCCAAGGAAAGTCCCATCGGGACACGGGGCGAAGTCTTCAATCTTGTATCTTCATAGTCCGAGTCCGGCCAAAGGTTATAGTCCGGCCATCGGACACCCCTAATCGAGGACTCCTCGGTACACCTTCTATCACAGATCCGAAGGCAAGACATTCGTTGCCAAGAATGGATCCTTTCTAGAAGGAGTTTCTCTTGAAAGAAGTGAGTGAGAGGAAAGTAGAACTTGATGAGGTAGCTGTACTGCTCCCTTATTGGAAAGTAGTTCATCAAAGAAACGGTTCATGTGACACCTACACCAATTAGTGAGGAAGCTAACGATATCGATCATGAAACTTCAGATCAAGTTACTCTTGAACCTCGTGGGTCAACGAGTAAGATCCGCACAGTGAATGCGGTAATCATATTACGGAGGTCATGTTACTTGACCAAGGTGAACCTCGAACTATGAAGAAGCGATGGTGAGCCAGATTCCATAAAATGGCTTGAGGCCATGAAATCTGAGATGGGATCCATGTATGAGAACAAAGTGTGGAGTTTGGTTGACTTGCCCGATGATCGGCAAGCAATTGAGAATAAATGGATCTTCAAGAAGAAGACAGACCCTGACGGTAATGTTACTGTTTATAAAGCTTGACTTGTTGCGAAAGGTTTTCGACAAGTTCAAGGCATTGACTACGATGAGACCTTCTCACCCGTAGCGATGCTTAAGTCCGTCTGAATCATGTTAGCAATTGCCGCATTTTATGATTATGAAATTTGGCAAATGTATGTAAAGCTGCATTCTAAATGGATTTACGGAAGAAGAGTTGTATATGATGCAACCTGAAGGTTTTATCGATCCAAAGGGAGCTAACAAAGTGTGCAAGCTCCAGCGATCCATTTATGGACTGGTGCAAGCCTCTCGGGGTTGGAATAAACACTTTGATAGTGTGATCAAAGCATATGGTTTTATGCAGACTTTTGGAGAAGCCTGTATTTACAAGAAAGTGAGTGGGAGCTCTGTAGCATTTCTAACCTTATATGTGGATGACATATTGTTGATTGGAAATAATATAGAATTTCTGGATAGCATAACAGGATACTTGAATAATAGTTTTTCAATGAAGGACCTCGGTGAAGCTGCTTACATATTGGGCATCAAGATCTATAGAGATAGATCAAGACGCTTAATTGGACTTTCACAAAGCACATACCTTGACAAAGTTTTGAAGAAGTTCAAAATGGATCAAGCAAATAAAGGGTTCTTGCCTATGTTACAAGGTGTGAAGTTGAGTAAGACTCAATGCCCGACCACTGCGAGAAGATAGAGAAAATGAAAGATGTTCCTATGCTTCAGCCATAGGCTCTATCATGTATGCAATGTTGTGTACCAGACCTGATGTGTGCCTAGCTATTAGTTTAGCAGGGAGGTACCAAAGTAATCGAGTGGATCCTTTGACGGCGGTCAAGAACATCCTGAAATATTTGAAAAGGACTAAGGATATGTTTCTTGTTTATGGAGGTGACAAAGAGCTTGTCGTAAATGGTTACGTTGATGCAAGCTTTGACCTGATCGAGACGATTCTAAATGCAAACCGGATCGTGTTTATATTGAGCGGAGGAGCTGTCATTTGTGCAGTTCTAAACAAAGCGTCATGGCGGGATCTACATGTGAAGCGGAGTACATAGCTGCTTGGAAGCAGCAAATGAAGAATGCGGATGAAGGAGTTCATATCCGATCTAGGTGTCATACCTAGTGCATCGGGTCAATGAAAATCTTTTGTGACAATCTTGGTGCAATTGCCTTGGCAAAGGAATCCAGATTTCACAAAGGACCAAACACATCAAGAGATGCTTCAATTCCATCCGGGATCAAGTCGGTGGGAGACATAGAGATTTGCAAGATACATACGGATCTGAATGTTGCAGACCGTTGACTAAGCCTCTCCACAGGCAAAACATGATCAGCACCAAGGCTCCATGGGTGTTAGAATCATTCTTGTGTAATCTTGATTATTGACTCTAGTGCAAGTGGGAGGCGGAAGGAAATATGCCTAGATGAAGGAAATATGCCTAGAGGCAATAATAAAGTTATTATTTATTTCCTCATATCATGATAAATGTTTATTATTCATGCTAGAATTGTATTAACGGAAACATGATACATGTGTGAATACATAGACAAACATATAGTCACTAGTATGCCTCTACTTGACTAGCTCATTAATCAAAGATGGTTATGTTTCCTAACCATAGACATGTGTTGTTATTTGATTAATGGGATCACATCATTAGGAGAATGATGTGATTGACATGACCCATTCCGTTAGCCTAGCACTTGATCGTTTAGTATGTTGCTATTGCTTTCTTCATGACTTATACATGTTCCTGTAACTATGAAATTATGCAACTCCGTTTACGGAGAAACACTTTGGGTACTACCAAGCGTCTGGCGTAACTGGGTGATTATAAAGGAGTACTCAGGTGTCTCGAAGGTACATGTTGAGTTGGCGTATTTGAGATTAGGTTTTGTCACTCCGATTGTCGGAGAGGTATCTCTGGGCCCTCTCGGTAATGCACATCTTTATAAGCCTTGCAAACAATGTGTCCAAATGAGTTGGTTACGGAATGATGCATTACGGAGCGAGTAAAAGACTTGCCGTATGCGAGATTGAACTAGGTATTGGATCACAAAGCGATCAAATCTCGGGCAAATAACTATACCGATGACAAAGGGAACAACGTATGTTGTTATGCGGTTTGACCGATAAAGATCTTCGTAGAATATGTAGGAGCCAATATGGGCATCCAGGTCCCGCTATTGGTTATTGACGGAAACAAGTTCTAGGTCATGTCTACATAGTTCTCGAACCCGTAGGGTCCTTGCAACAACGTTTAGTTGTGATATAGTATTATATGAGTTATGTATGTTGGTAACGAATGTTGTTGAGTCACGGATAAGATCATGGACATGACGAGGAACTCGGAATGGTCAGGAGATAAAGTTTGATATATGGGATAATAGTGTTTGATCTCGGAAGAGTTCGAATTCACGGAAGGGTTCGGATGTTTCGAAATGTTTGGGAGCGAGAACCGTTATTTGGGCCAAGGGAAAGCCCACAAGGTTTTGGAAAGCGCAAAGGAAGTTTTGCGAGTCCGAGTCGAGCGCCGAGGTCACGGTATGCAGGTCGAACGCCGGAACCTGGCGTCGGCCTGGAAGTCGAGAAGGACTCTTGCCTTTCGGGTGAAACCGACTTTGTGGAGGCTTTTACTCCAAGTTTCGACCCCAAGGCTCAACATATAAATAGAGGGAAGGGCTAGCACCAAAGACACATCGAGAAACACCAAGCCGTGTGCGGCAACCCGTTCCCTCTAGTTTATCCTCCGTCATAGTTTCCGTAGTGCTTAGGGAAGCCTGCGGAGATTGTTCTTCACCAACACCGTCCTGCGCCGTCGTGCTGCGGAACTCATCTACTACGCCCGTCTTCTTTGGATCGAGAAGCGAGGGCGTCATCGAGCTGAGCGTGTGCAGAACTTCCGGAGGTGCCGTGCGTTCGGTACTTGGATCGGTCGGATCGTGAAGCGTCGACTACATCAACAGCGTTGATAAGCGCTTCCGCTTAGCGATCTTGAGGTATGAAGATACACTCCTCACCTTGGAGATGGAATCACAAGCACAAGATGATGATGGCCATATCATATCACTTATATTGATTGCATGTGATGTTTATCCTTTATGCATCTTATCTTGCTTTGATTAGCGGTAGCATTTTAAGATGATCTCTCACTAAAATTATCAAGGCGTGTTCTCCTGGTATGCACCGTTGCCAAAGTTAAATCGTGCCCGGACACCACGTGATGATCGGGTGTGATAAGCTCTTGTCCATCTACAGCGGGTGCAAGCCAGTTTGCACACGAGAATACTCAGGTTAAACTTGCGAGCCTAGCATATGCAGATATGGCCTCGGAACACGGAGACCGAAAGGTCGGCGTGAATCATATAGTAGATATGATCAACATAGTGATGTTCACCATTGAAACTACTCCATCTCACGTGATGATCGGTTATGGTTTAGTTGATATGGATCACGTGATCTTAGAAGATTAGAGGATGTCTATCTAACCGTTTTAGGCAATATTGGGCTTTATTTTCCACTTTTATATTACTTTTGCGACTAACCTATTAACGGAGGCCCAGCCTAGATTTGTTGTTTTATGCCTATTTCGGTGTTCGAGGAAAAGGAATATCGAGCCGGAGTCAAGCGGGCGAAATCAAGCTGGAGAAGTTATTTTTGGAAGGAAAGCCACCCGATGGACTTGGAGTGCGTCGGGAAAGAAGGAGGTGCTCATGAGGGTGGGCGCGCCCACCCCTAGGCGCGCCCCTGCCTCGTGGCCCCCCCGGTCCACCGGCGTACTCCTTTCACCCATATATACCTCGTGCCCTAAAACTTCCGGAACAGAAGATAGGCGGGAGTTCCGCCGCCGCAAGCCTCTGTAGCCACAAAAACCTCTCAGGAGCCCGTTCAGACACCTGCCGGAGGGAACCCATCACCGTTAGCCATCTTCATCATCCGGCGCTCTCCATGGCGAGGAGGAGTAGTTCACCCTCGGGGCTGAGGTATGTACCAATAGCTATGTGTTTGATCTCTCTCTCGTGTTCCCTCTATGGCACGATCTTGATGTATCCCAAACTTTGCTATTGTAGTTGGATCTTATGATGTTTCTCCCCCTCTACTCTCTTGTGATGAATTGAGTTTCCCCTTTGAAGTTATCTTATCGGATTGAGTCTTTTTGAGAACACTTGATGTATGTCTTGCCGTGTTTATCTGTGGTGACAATGGGATATCATGTGCCACTTGATGTATGTTTTGGTGACCAACTTGCGGGTTCCGCCCATGAACCTATGCATAGGGGTTGGCACGTTCTTGACTCTCGGTAGAAACTTTGGGGCACTCTTTGAAGTACTTTGTGTTGGTTGGATGAATCTGAGATTGTGTGATGCATATCGTATAATCATGCCCACGGATACTTGAGGTGACAATGGAGTATCTAGGTGACATTAGGGTTTTGGTTGATTTGTGTCTTAAGGTGTTATTCTAATACGAACTCTTTTATAGATTGATCCGAAATAATAGCTTTGAGGTGGTTTCGTACCTACCATAATCTCTCGTTTGTTCTCCGCTATTAGTAGCTTGGAGTGACTCTTTGTTGCATGTTGAGGGCTTGTTATATGATCTATCTATGTTATTATTGTTGAGAGAACTTGCACTAGCGAAAGTATGAACCCTAGGCCTTGTTTCCTATCATTTGCAATACCGTTTACGCTCACTTTTATCATTAGTTACCTTGCTGTTTTATTATTTCAGAGTACAAATACTCTTATCTACCGTCCATATTGCACTTGTATCACCATCTCTTGCGAACTAGTGCACCTATACAATTTACCATTGTATTGGGTGTGTTGGGGATACAAGAGACTCTTTGTTATTTGGTTGCAGGGTTGTTTGAGAGAGACCATCTTCATCTCGCCTCCCACGGATTGATAAACCTTAGGTCATCCACTTGAGGAAATTTGCTCTTGTCCTACAAACATGTGCACTTGCAGGCCCAACAACGTCTACAAGAGGAAGATTGTGTAGTAGACATCAGCGGCGCCCCTTTCCTTCCCCTCTCTCCTTCCTTCCTTTCCCCTCCTACTCCAACTAGGAAAAGAGAGTCTGTCGGCGTTCAGGAATGGGGTCCCCAGACTTGCACTGCGGCCTGGCGTGGCTAAGCTAGCGGGCGTATGGCCATCTTCATCAACAAGGCAATCAAGACCTTGAGGTCCAAGCCTCATGGCCGGACGATGCAAGACCTCCTCGGGGCGCCCTAGCCAAGCAGGCTCACGAGGCAGAGATATCAAAGGCGAGGCAAACCTCGCGAGGCTCTCGTGGCGTGAGCCATGACGATTGACACCGGCGAGGCGCCCGAGCGCTTGGCGTCCTTGTTTCCTCTTTGGTGCTAAAAAGCGGTAGCAGCTTGAGTACCAAGGCGTCAAGCAAAGGTTTCCATATCGGTTACTGCAGAGACCAAGACCAGCAGGGCGGCAAGACGGAGGTCATCATGGAGCCCAAGATGGCGTCATCACCAGAGCCTTTTGGAGGTGAAGACCGCTTTTGTCAGGATAGCTTGTACTAGCTGTCCCCTTTCAAATTTGTCCGCCGTTGTTGGCTCCCTTCCCGCTCAATATTTGGGGAGAGGACCAAGGCCCATATAAGTAGAGCTAGCCACCACAGTAGAGAAGGAGAAAAAGTCGCGCTCTCACCGCACAAGTTCACCAAGCACAAGAACACCTCAACCTCAGGAGGCTGTTCTTCCCTTGTACTATTCATCATCAACCCAAGAGGCAATCCACCACCACACACTGGAGTAGGGTATTACACCACAATGGGGGCCCGAACCAGTATAAATCTCGTGTCTTTACGTGTTGCGAGTTAAATCGAGTTCGTCAAGTGAGATCTTAGCAAGATAGGGCGTGGATCGGTAGGAGGGAAAGAACTTCGCGCGCACCCCAGAGTTTGAACCTTAAGGGTTTTGCCGGAACCTGAGATCCAACATTTGGCGCGCCAGGTAGGGGTGCGCCGTACCTTCCCTTTCTTTGATCCGTCGCTCCGTTGCTCCATTGATTACATGGCGGACGCTCGCCGCGCTCGAGCTGAGCGCCGGGCTGCCCTCACCGCCCGCGTTGCTCAGACGGCTCCAGTTGGCGGGCCACCTTGTCATTCTCCGTCTCCCGCCGCCCTTGGTCCGCGAGAGCAGCAACAAGTGTCCTCACTGCACCCATCGGTGCGGCAGGGCAGCCCGCACCGCCACTCCATCGCTGACCCGGCGGTTCTTACGTCTCATGCACGCCCGCGCTCCCATGGATCATGGGCCGTGCTCCTCGCGGCAAATGAGCTCCTGCGCTACCGCCCGGTCGAGGACCTCTACGAGGAGTGGCTCGACCGCGTCGCCGAGCTCGTCCGCACCGCAGGGGGCTCCCCGGCGTCGTCCCTCTCTCTGCCTCACCCTCCACTAGCCATGGGCAACGTGGCCCATGGCGCGCCTCCACCACCTCTGCCCCAAGACTACGCCTTGGAGCCAAGGCGCTGTTGGAAATATGCCCTAGAGGCAATAATAAAAGGATTATTATTATATTTCCTTGTTCGTGATAATTGTCTTTTATTCATGCTATAATTGTATTATCCGGAAATCGTAATACACGTGTGAATACATAGACTACTATATGTCCCTAGTGAGCCTCTAGTTGACTAGCTCGTTGATCAGCAGATAGTCATGGTTTCTGACTATGGACATTGGATGTCATTGATAACGGGATCACATCATTAGGAGAATGATGTGATGGACAAGACAATCCTAAGCATAGCACAAGATCGTGTAGTTCGTTTGCTAGAGCTTTTCCAATGTCAAGTATCCTTTCCTTGACCGTGTAACTCCGGATACCATAGGAGTGCTTTGGGTGTACCAAGCGTCACAACATAAGCTGGGTGACTATAAAGGTGCACTACGGTATCTCGAAAGTGTACATTGGGTTGTCACGGATCGAGGCTGGGATTTGTCCTCCGTATTACGGAGAGGTATCAGCTAGGCCCCTTTCGGTAATGCATCATCATAATGAGCTCAAAGTGACCAAGTGTTTGGTCACGGGATCATCATTCTGATGCGAGTAAAGTGACTTGCGATGCGAGATTGAACAAGGTATTGGGATACCGATGATCGAATCTCGGGCAAATAACTATACCGATTGACAAAGGGAATTGTATCACGGGGTTGCTTGAATCCTCGACATCGTGGTTCATCCGATGAGATCATCGAGGAGCATGTAGAGCCAACATGGGTATCAGATCCGCTGTTGGTTATTGACGGAGAGCCGTCTCGCTCATATGCGCATGTCTCCCGAACCCGTGGGGTCTACACATAAGGTTCGGTGGCGCTTAGGGTTGTATGAATATGAGTATGCAGCAAACCGAATGTTGTTTGGAGTCACAGATGAGATCCCGGACGTCACGAGAGTGCGGAATGGTCGGAGGTAAAGAATTATATATAGGAAGTGCGGTTTGGCCATCGGGAAAGTTTGAGGTCACCGGTATTGTCTGGGACCACGGAAGGTCGAGGGTCCACCAGGTGGGCCACCTATCCGGAGGCCCGTGGGCTGAAGTGGGAGGAACCATCCCCTAGTGGGCTGGTGCCCCCCTTAGGCCCTCCCTGCGCCTAGGGTTGAAAACCCTAGGGTGAAGCGCCCACTTGCCTTGGGGGCACTCCACCCCGGCGCCGCCCCCTTGGGAGATTCCCATCTCGGGGCCGGCGCCCCCCTCCCAGAGGGGCCTATATAAGGAGGGAGGAGGGCAGCGCACCTAAGTCTTGCGCCTCCTCTCCCCTGCTACACCTCCTCCTCCTCCGTGGTTGCTTGGTGAAGCCACCTGGGAGCCTGCTGCATCCACCACCACGCCGTCGTCTTTCTGGATCTTCATCAACCTCTCCTTCCCCCCTTGCTGGATCAAGGCGGAGGAGGCGTCCGCTGACCGTCGTGTGTTGAATGTAGCGCCCCGATTTAATCGTACACTAATCATGCGCATAAATGTATGCGATCAAGATCGAGACTCACGGGAAGATATCACAACACAACTCTACAAATAAAATAAGTCATACAAGCATCATAATACAAGCCGGGGGCCTCGAGGGCTCGAATACAAGTGCTCGATCATGAGGCAGTCGTGGAAGCAACAATATCTAGTCTGGACATAAGTTAAACAAGGTGCCATAAGATGGCTAGCACAAAGCGGGATCTGGTCGAAGAGGAGGCGGGCCTCTGCACAGGATCCTCCTAGGTTACTCACAGTGGTAAATCGTCGGGCTTACTGCGTAGTAGTAGGCACCTCGGAGTAGTAGTCGTCATCGACGGTGGCGTCTGGCTCTGGGCTCCAAAGTGCAGTTGCGACAAGCGAGTAGAGTAGGAGAAAAGGGGAACAAGGCAACCGTGAGTACTCATCAAAGTACTGCAAGCAAGGAGCTACACTACATATGCATGGATATATGTGTAAAGGGCCATATCGGTGGTGGCTGCGAGAAAGCGAGAATAAGAGGGGGATAGCTAGTCTTAACGAAGACTAAACCACGGACACCTGCCTTAGCAGGTAGGAGGGACAAGCGGAAGTCCTCAAGTAACATCATATAGCAATAATCCTACTCGGCGATCCCTGCTCATATCCACGGCGAGAAGCGACCACGGTTATGTCGGCACTTGGAAGGTGTGTTTTATCAAGTATCCGGTTCTAGTTGTCATAAGCTCAAGGTACAACTCCAAGTCGTCCTGTTACCGAAGATCACGGCTATCCGAATAGATTAACTTCCTGCTGGGGTGCACCATCTTACCCAAGCCGCTTGATCCCATTTGGCGGACACACTTTCTGGGTCATGCCCGACGCGGAAGATCAACACGTCGCAGCCCACCTAAACTGTGAGAGAGGCCAACACGCCGGTCTAAACCTAAGCGAAGTGCAGGCCCATCGCCTACGAGCACACACACTGCGTTAACGTCTGTGACGGAAGCAGACCTAGCCAATGAGGCGTTCAGTCCAATCCGGTAGCGCCACTCCGTCGGCGACGTCTGAAGTGCCGGTGATACCACGGCGGCGGGATACCCATAACTACTCCCGCGTAGATGGTTAGTGCGTATAAGCTCGTAGCAGCCCAGATCAAATACCAAGATCTCGTTAAGCGTGTTAAGTATCCATGAGCGCCCGAACAGAGGCAGACCCACCTCTCTCCTAAGCGGTCTCAACCTGCCTGTCGCTCCGCCACAAAGTATCGATCGGGGCGTCGGGGAACCGGGCCCACCTCTCTGGGATGGAGCCACCCGTCCTTTCACCCCATCTCCGAGCAGTACCACATGTAATGTAATAGCGTAAAGTATATATTATATACCCGTGATCACCTCCCGAGTGATCACGGCCCGATCAATATAACACGGTAGAGCGGACAAGGATGTAGGGCCACGGATGAAAGTACTAGCATCCTATACTAAGCATATAGGATTGCGGTAAGGTAACTGTGAAGTAACAAGGACGAGCTATACAGCGGTATAGGAGTATCTGAAAAGCAGTAACATGCTATGCTACTCTAATGCAAGCGATATAGAGAAAAGTAAGCGATATCTGGTGATCAAGGGGGCTTGCTGGTTGCTCTGGCAAGAGAGGTCGTCGGTGGCGTAGTCGATCACGGGGACATCGACATCGGTCTCGGGGTCTCCGGAGAAGAGGAATAAACGGTAAATACATAGCGAGCAAGTGCATAACAGGACAACGAGACGAGCTAGGCGTGGTCTAGCATGCGCTAAGCGATCTTGGCGAAGGAAACATCAGGAAAGTTTTCCGGTTCGGACATCTGTCGAGACAGATGAGCGGAGAGGAAAAATTGCAGGTTCGATAGGTTAGGGGTGTGTGGCGGACGAATGGACTGCGTATCCGGATTCGTCTCGTCGTTACGAACAACTTTCATGTTGAAATTATTTTAATCCGAGTTACGGTTAAAAGATATGATTTTCTAAAGTATTTATTAATTAAATATTTAAATTAATTGAAAAACAGTTAATGACATCGACATGATGCCATGCTGACATCAGCGATCAACGTTGATGTTGACCAAGTCAACGACATGTGGGTCGAGGGACCCACATCATCCTCTAATTAAGTTAATTAGGATTAGGTTAAATTAACTATAGTTTAATTAAACTTAATTAGTTAATTGAATTAATTAACAGGATTAATTAACTTAAGTAATTACTTAATTAATTAATTGTTAATTTATTTATTTATTATTTTTTAAAACCAATTTATTTTTATTTTATTTTTTCCTAGTAAATTCAGGGTGGGGGCCCCTAGTCGGTGACTTGGGGTCCTAGCGGTTATATGAACCTTGCATGATCTGGCGCAAAGCTATGCTGGCGCTTGGAAACCAGGAAGGCAGCCTTGCGGAGAGGCGTCGGCGTCAGTATGAGGTCTCTGTGTGGCGCCGTGATCACCGAGTGGAGCAGCCGTGGGAGGCCCTAAGGTCTGAGGCGTGGCGGTGCGGCGCCTGGCGCCTTGAGGTGAAGCAAGGCCGTGCACATGCAGGCGAGATCTGAGGCGGAGGCGACCACAGCGAGCCGGTCATGGCGAGGCAGGCAAGCAGACGGGATCGAAGGGAAGAATGGGAATCGGCGGAGGAGCTCTTTGTGAGCATGAAGAGGTGCGTGGCGTGCTCGAGGAGGGCTCGAGGAGGCTGGGGAACCTGCCGGCAGGTCCGGCGGCTGGGACGGGCCGACAGGCGTGTGGCGTATGAGAGGGCTCGGGGTGGCGGCTCGGGGTCGGTGGCCTCCGTGAGGCGAGGAGAAGCCGTGTACGTGGGGCGATGGCGAGCTTGGTGGGAGGTCAGCGAAGCTTGGCGAGTGCCGACCTTGGCGATGGTGGGGCGGCGAGGCCTCGGCGGCGACTTCAGGAAGGAGGCGAGGCGAGGCGGGTGGTGGCGTCAGGCGGGGTCCGTCGAGGAGGCAGCGGGGGTGGCGGTGCTCGGGCGCCGCTGAGGTGGCGAAGACAGGCGACCCCGATCCGATCTGGATCGGGCGTGGGGTCGTGGGGAGGGAGAGGTGGGGGGCGGGGGGCGGGGTTAGGTTTTAGGGGGTGCGGGTGGCCTATAGGCGGAGGGAGGCGGTGGGCGGTGGGCGGCTGGTAGCCGCCTTGGTGGGCAGGTGGCCCGATGGGGGGCTTCTCCTTTTTTTGTATTTTGTTTTTCTTAATTTTTCTTTTCTTGTTTTACTTTTAGTTTCTCTTTTATTTTAGTTTTAGTAAATTACTAAAGTGGCACCTAAATAGATTTTACAAATTATGCCCTGCCACAATAGTTTAATACTTAAAACAAATTAGTTTTGAAAATGTTTATTATTTTTAAAGCACTTAAATAATTGTATTTACTCTTGCTTTATTCATTTTAGAGTATTTAAACATTTTATAAAAGTGTGGTTTCACCACCATAATTACCTATGCATTATCGGCTCCTCCGAACATTTTAGTTTTAATATTTGAAAACTTTTATTGTTTGCTTGATTTTGAATTTGAATTGAACAGGTTTGAACTAAGCGAGTTTATCCACGATAACGAGGTGGCGTGGCATCATTAGCGAGGATTCTTGTAAGCGTAATTACCGAGGCGTCACAATTCTCCTCCACTACAAGAAATCTCGTCCGAGATTTAAGAGAACAAGGGAAAGTTCTGGATTACGATAAACTAACGGGCCTTCTCGAAGAAGTTAATCCCTTTATTGATGTCTTCAATTCTTTATCCCAAAGCATCATGATGAAGTTGTCGTCCTTTCTTGAGAACTCCATCGTACTTACGAATAGGTAAGGGCAGCTCTACAATGATAGGATGTTATAAGGGAAATTCATCAGGGTATCCCAGAATGAACTTATGAGTATCTCTCTAGTTGAACAAATGACACACATCGAGAGCAAAGTAAGGCAGTGCGATAAGGAGTTTCAAGCGGATAGGCAATCGTTCATTGCACGAAGCGAGTCTTGAAAAGGTTGAGCAGCGGGAGTAAGTATTGCGTCCGATACGAATAGATCCACGGGCAAGTGGCCCGTGAATTACCTACAAAGTCAGCGTGAGAATAACTTTGACGGGTGTATGCGGAGAGTCGGGTTTCGATCACGTGGGCTGTGGGTTATGGGCCCACCATGTGGTTAAAAGTAGAAAGGTTGGTGACATCTTGCATGATCAAGTAAGCAAGGCATGTCGGAGGAAGTCGAGGGTCATGTCGGCAACAACATAGGTACCAAGGGCGAGGGCGAAGAGCGTTGAGCGAGGCGGACCAATAGGCAAGGTTCTCGTCCATCGGTGGTTACGGAATGTCATCAAAATAGGAATAGGGTCTTACTTACAGTGGTACAACGAGGTGCTTACCTAAGTAGGGGATTATCCTTGCTTAGATTATATAGGTCACAAGAAGGGTCAAACAGACCCAAGGAAAGGAAAATGTGATCATTAGGTTAAGCGAGAACAATGGAAAGGAAAAATGTGTTTAAACACATATTACGAGGTTATATCCTTCCCAAGGATAAGCGAGCATGATATCCATGACAGGATATAATGTAGAGAACCCTTTAGGTAAGGGGAGAAATTTCATGACAATACCCAAACAACGGTGTTGGATAATTGAGCAAGAAACATTTAGCATTGGGCTTGAATGTTCTTGTTGAAAATCAGAGTATCACGCAGACATGTTTGAGATAGCATTGACATGGTCTTGGTGAAGATCAGACTTGGAATCACGAAGGATTCATCGAGGAATAACTTGTAGAATAAGTCTTACAATTTCCTCATGGATGAGCGGATAACCTTGATGAAAAGGAAACTATAATGATAGGTCCTCCAACCGGAAGTGCTAGGCATGACATCATGCTACGGGTCATCAAAGGATCAACATCATAACTCTTGGAAAGTTGTCCCAACCATCATAGCTGACCGAGTTTCAGATCCGATTGGTGTCAGGATACCTCAGACTTAGGATACCTGAGAAGAAACGGTGCCACGCGAGTTGACGAGATGACATTGTAAGATTCTCGGTGGAAAGGAACTATGAAGTGATTTCCGTTAACAACAGTCCATCATTAACCCAAGGAGAGGGCAAGGAGGTGTCTGGTGAACTCAACGGTAATTTACCGAGATTCCCAAAAGATGGATTTCCACAATTAAGTGAACAGGAGATAACATTTGTCAGATCAAATGATATAAGGAAGTATGCTCGAGGAAAACATACACAAGTAAACATTGGTTGAAAGGTGCGCCCGATGGGTTGGGTTGCACGACCAATGTCAGAATGGTGATTCAGAGAAGTATTTCTATGACAAGAATTCTCAAGAGGTGGAACAATCTCAGAACATCCCTGACATAAAGGATGGTAATTACTCCAAGGTAAAGAAGAACGATTGCTGGATAGCAAGGAACTCAAGGTATAACACCAAACATGAACAAGCTCGTGTTGGTGGGAAGGCAATAAAGTGGTCGATGATAATACAATTCATCGAGGGCAAGGATGGTATTTCTCATCATAAATTCAATTGATATCCTGGATGAGCTCAGAATGCGGATGATCACGACACCTTTGTCGCGAGAGTTCATGAAGATGTAATCGATCGGCGATGACATCAAGTCAAAGTAATGATGAAGTGAAAGGGGTATTGGAACCAAGGTTACAACACAAACTCGAATCCAAGCTTGTCGTTCAGGGAGAAGTGATATGGCGATGAGGATCGGCGTAAGGTTAGTTCACCGTCGAAAATTGTGCTCGAGAAGAAGGAGCAGGTAATACGGTTAAAATCATCCGACAGCGATATAGCCAAACAGGCTAGGAGCAGGCGTGATCGGGTATAAACTTCGTACTTATAGAAGCTCACTTGAAGAGTTGTTGAACCGTAGTGCGGACTCGGTTCATTTATCGGTGTCTTTGAGTGTTTAAAAACTCGAGCCCGTGAAAAATTGGAAAGCAGTGGGAAGGTAGCACTTGATGAAGAACTCATAAGAGGTTATGCAGTTCCATGATAATCTCGAGATACGGGGTAATACTCGATGACATATCAAAGTAGAGGTTGGACGGGGGTTATTGCTCTCTGAAGACAAGTGCTAAAACTTGCGAGAAATGGTATTTAAAAGAGAACATGGTGGAACCACGATTGCAAAGGCGGATCCGATATAAGATGAACTTATACCAAAGGAATAATTAATTTAAGAGAAGCTTTAATGATAAGATCTACATCGTGTCCATGGGCATGAACACAAGTTCAAGGTCGACTCCCACTTCTCCAATGCATAACCCTTCATTCACTCCTCACTTTTGATGAAGTTGCAATGTTGAAATTTTTATCTGGCGAAGCACCAGAAGAGTAATATTCGTGAAAACTTTCGGGTTCACACGGTTTAAGCGAGCATATGTTCAACCCATAGGGCTTCTTAGAAACATATACCACAAGTTTCAAGAGTAAATAACACAAGCTCGGAGGTAGAGCATGGTTGACAAAAGAGGATGCAATTTACCAAAGGCATTATGTATCGGGGAAGGTCTCACAAAGTTATTGAATATGAAGGATCTTGTGGGTGAAATCCAATAATGGACTGATGGTCCACAAAGGAGTCTGGCGTGAGCATCGATTACTAACTAGAGGAAGAAGAATGCAAGGAGATCAAATTATAGAAACAATGACTAACTCAATTGTCAAATGCAAGGAATTATGATTCCCAAATCAAGGGATCGAAGCAATGCTACGATTAGGGATGGATAAGTTGAACAGCCTTGAGGGTACAATCAGCGACAATTGGATTGATCGAGAACCAATTCCGTTAAAGAATGGCAGCTCAGCGGAAAGGTAATTTATAAGGATCAATGATGATTGCGGGTATTCATAAACATATTGAGTCAACAGACCCAAAATGATAATGACAAGGAAGGTCAATATGACTCACGAGACTTATGGGATTAACCATAATGCAAGCAAGCAAGGATCTCAAGAGCCAAAGGCTCCGGAGGATTTTCGGAAGATCGAATAGTAATTTGAAGAATTTTTGAAACACATGAACAAGCTGAGGTTGGCGGATACTCGGCAAGTCGAGGATTCATTTGAAAGGGTATTCATGTGGCAAAGAACGCTAGGCAGTAGGCACAAAGTATTCTCGGAACAATAGAAAACTTGAGGTATCTTGTAATAACAAGATCAATGGGGGATGATCGTATGAATGGCAAGTGTAAGTAGTTATCCATACGGATTTATCGGTGGCAGGAATAGCAAAAGTGATGGGCACAAAGTCTCGAGAGATCATCGAGTATCTTGAATCTTGATTAGCGGGGCGATCATCTGAAGTGAGGGGTTCTCGGGAGAAAGTACTTGCGAGAACCTAAGGTTAGTTTTGTTTTAGCAAATTCATTTAACCCGAATAGAAGAGTTGAGAACCCCGAGTAAAGATCGAGGTAAAAGATCCTAATACCACCCAATGGCGGCAGCGTGCCCATAAGACACACAGCCATGTTAGTAAAAGTTTTGCAATGTCTAGACTCGACTTGGCCAAGGAGTGTGGAAGGGAATTCCTACGAGCGATGGCTCGATACCAACTTGTGGCGCCCGATTTAATCGTACACTAATCATGCGCAAATGTATGCGATCAAGATCGAGACTCACGGAAGATATCACAACACAACTCTACAAATAAAATAAGTCATACAAGCATCATAATACAAGCCGGGGCCTCGAGGCTCGAATACAAGTGCTCGATCATAGGCGAGTCAGTGGAAGCAACAATATCTGATCTGGACATAAGTTAAACAAGGTGCCATAAGATGGCTAGCACAAAGCTGGGATCTGATCGAAAGAGGCGCGGGCCTCTGCACAGGATCCTCCTAGGTTACTCACAGTGCGTCGTCGGTGAGCTGCGTAGTAGTAGGCACCTCCAGGAGTAGTAGTCGTCATCGACGGTGGCGTCGCTCACAGGCTCCAAAGTCTGCAGTTGCGACAAGCGGTAGAGTAGGGAAAAGGGGAACAAGGCAGCAAGTGAGTACTCATCCAAAGTACTACTTAAGCAAGGAACTACACTACATATGCATGGATATGTGTAAAGGGCCATATCGATGGTGAACTGCAGAAAGCAGAATAAGAGGGGATAGCTAGTCTTAGCGAAGACTAAACCACGGACACCTGCCTTACAACGGTAGGAGGGACAAGCGGAAGTCCTCAAGTAACATCATATAGCAATAATCCTACCGGCGATCCCTGCTCATATCCACGGCGAGGCGACCACCGGTTATATCGGCACTTGGAAGGGTGTGTTTTATCAAGTATCCGGTTCTAGTTGTCATAAGCTCAAGTTACAACTCCAAGTCGTCACATTACCGAAGATCACGGCTATCCGAATAGATTAACTTCCTGCGGGGTGCACCATCTTACCGACACGCTTGTCCCATTTGGCGGACACACTTTCTGGGTCATGCCCGGCCGCGGAAGATCAACACGTCGCAGCCCACCTAGGCTGTGAGAGGCCAACACGCGGTCTAAACCTAAGCGAAGTGCAGGCCCATCGCATACAAACACACACACCTGCGTTAACGTCTGTGGCCGAAGCAGACCTAGCCAATGAGCGTTCGGTCCAATCCGGTGGCGCACGCTCCGTCGTGACGTCTGAAATGCCGGTGATACCACGCGCGGGATACCCATAACTACTCCAGCGTAGATGGTTAGTGCGTATAAGCTCGTAGCCAACCCAGATCAAATACCAAGATCTCGTTAAGCGTGTTAAGTATCCTTGAGCGCGAGCAGGGCCAGGCCCACCTCTCTCCTAAGCGGTCTCAACCTGCCTGTCGCTCCATACAAAGTATCGATCGGGGCGTCGAGAACCCGAGGCCCACCTCTCTGGGATGGAGCCACCCGTCCTTTAGCCCCCATCTCGAGCAGTACCACATGTAATGTAATAGCGTAAAGTATATATTATATACCGTGATCACCTCCCGGTTATCACGGCCCGATAATATATACGGCGGGCGGACAAGGATGTAGGGCCCACAGATGAAAGTACTAGCATCCTATACTAAGCATATAGGATTGCGGTAAAAGTAACTACTTGAAGTAACAAGGGCGAGGCTATGCAGCGGTATAGGAGTATCTGAAAGCAGTAACATGCTATGCTACTCTAATGCAAGCGTTATATAGAGAAAAGTAAGCGATATCTGGTGATCAAGGGGCTTGCTGGTTGCTCACGGCAAGAGAGAAGTGCGTCGGTGGCGTAGTCGATCACAGGGACATCGACATAGGTCTCGGGGTCTACCCGAGAGAAGAGGGAAAAGCGATAAATACATAGCGAGCAAGTGCATAAAGGACAGACAGAGCTAGAGCGTGGTCTAGCATGGCGCTAAGCGATCTTGGCGAAGAAACATCAGGAAAGTTTTCCTGTTAGGACGTCTGTCGAGACAGATGAACGGAGAGGAAAATTTGCAGGTTCGATAGGTTAGGGGTGTGTGGCGGACGAGCGGACTGCGTATCCGGATTAGTCTCGTCGTTACGAGCAACTTTCATGTTGAAATTATTTTAATCCGAGTTACGGATTAAAAGATATGATTTTCTAAAGTATTTATTAATTAAATATTTAAATTAATTCGAAAAACAGATTAATGACATCAGCAAGATGTCATGCTGACATCAACAGTCAACGTTGAATGTTGACCAAGTCAACCTGACATGTGGGTCCAGGGGGACCCACCTGTCATCCTCTAATTAAGTTAATTAGGATTAGGTTAAATTAACTATAGTTTAATTAAACTTAATTAGTTAATTGAATTAATTAACCCGGATTAATTAACTTAAGTAATTACTTAATTAATTAATTGTTAATTTATTTATTTATTATTATTTTAAAACCAATTTATTTTTATTTTATTTTTTTCCTAGTAAATTAGGGTGGGGCCCTAATGATGACTTAGGAGGTCTAGCAGTTATATGGCTTGGTGATGCCATTCTTGGCGCAAAGCGGCTAAACCGCCGAAGGCCGGCCTTGAGACGTCGGCGTCGAGCCTTGAGGTCTCTGGCCTTGGCCGTGATCACCGGAGTGGAAACAGCCGGCGGGAGGCCGCAAGGTGCGGGCGTGTGAGTCTGGCGCCGCAGGCGCCGCAGGGGTGGCAAGGCCGTGCACATGCAGGCGCGGTCTGGCGGGCGACCACGGCGAGCTTCCGGTCATGGCGAGAACGGCAGCAAGCAGACGAGGTCGAAGGGAAGAATGGGAATCGGCGGAGGAGCTCACTGTGAGCATGAAGAGGTGCGTGGCGTGCTCGAGGAGGCTCGAGGAGGTGGGGAACCTGCGGCAAGGTCCGTGACAGACGGGACCGGCAGTGTGGCCTTGAGAGGGCTCGGGGTGGCGCGGCTGGGGTCGGCTGCCTCCGGCAGGCGGAGGAAGCCGTGTGCGTGGGCGTGATGGCGAGCTTGGCGGGAGGTCGGCCGTGGCCGAGTGCCGCCCGGCGATGGTGAGGCGGCGAAGGCCTCGGGCGGCGACTTCATGAGCGAGGAGGAGGCGAGGCGGCGGCAGGTGGTGGCGTCGGCGAGGTCCGTCGAGGCAGCGAGGTGGCGGTGCTCGGCGCGGCTGAGTGTGAGCGAGCGGACAGGCCCAGCGCCCGCGAGGTTCGCCCCCCCATCGATCTGGATCGGGCGTGGAGTCGTGGGGAGGAGAGAGGAGTGGGGGAGGGAGGGCGGGGTTAGGTTTTACAGTGCGGGTGGCCTATAGGCCGGGGCTGACGGTGGGCAGTGGGCGAACGGCTGGTAGGCCCTTGGCGGAGTGGCCAAGTGGAGGCTTCTCCTTTTTTTTGTATTTTGTTTTCTTAATTTTTCTTTTCTGTTTTACTTTTAGTTTCTCTTTTATTTTAGTTTTAGTAAATTACTAAAGTGGCACCTAAATAGATTTTACAAATTATACCCTTTGCCACAATAGTTTAATACTTAAAACAAATTAGTTTTGAAAATGTTTATTATTTTTAAAGCACTTAAATAATTGTATTTACTCTTGCTTTATTCATTTTAGAGTATTTAAACATTTTATAAAGTGTGGTTTCACCACCATAATTACCTATGCATTATCTGGCTCCTCCGAACATTTTAGTTTTAATATTTGAAAACTTTTATTGTTTGTGATTTTGAATTTGAATTGAACAGGTTTGAACTAGCGCGAGTTTATCCACAGTAACCGGTGGCGTGGCATCATTGTGAGGGATTACTGTGGCGTAATTGCAGGCGTCACATTGAGCGGAGGTGCCGTCCGTTCGGTAGCTAGGATCTCCGGTGATTTGGATCACGGCGAGCGACTCCCTCAACCCGTTCACTTGAGCGCTTCGCTCCACGATCTACAAAGGTATGTAGATGCACTCCTATCCTCGTTGCTAGATGAACTCATAGATGGATCTTGGTGAAACCGTAGGAAATTTTTTATTTTATAGCGTTCCCCCAGAGGCCTTGTTACGTCGCGATCCACCACCAGTGCCAGGTGAGAGGAGCTGCCAAGAAATCCTCGGCCGA
>JAHIAM010001539.1:0-24764 GCA_021605205.1 Aegilops longissima
GTCGGGCTCCCGGCGACAACGAGCGACCAGGTAAGTGGTGGTGGTTCGCCGAGGCAGCGTGGCGTGCTCGATGGTGACTATGTCGCCCGTCTTGGAGCTCGGGGCTCGTTCGTGGCTGGTCGCGGCGTGCTTTTGCTCCTGGTGGGCATGGCGGCGCCGCTGGCGTCGCGGATCTGGCGGCTGCCGAGTGATCGGGCCCGGAGGTCGCTCGCGTCCCTCTGGAGGTGGGCGCCGGGATCTTGTGCGGCTGTGCCGCCGAGTCGAGTGAGCTCACCGTCGTTGGCAGGGTCGGCGGCGGCGAGTGGACCGGCCAGGAGCCGCAGGTCCTGGCTAGGGTTCCTGACGCACGCCGAATGGGCCTGTGCCTCAGCGGCCTGGCTGAATGGCCCATTTACCAGTGCATGGGCAGGGGCCCAGCGGGTGACCGTTATTCGCCGCCAGTGGGGGCGAAGCTCCCCAGTTTCCACAAATATATAACTGCTAATTATACTCAAACAAATTAATTTCCATTCAATATCATGGGTATGTAGTGATCGAGGATTAACATCAAGCAGTTACACACCAACAACACATCCGATGTATCGTCATTCTTGGATTTGTTAAATGTATAAACCTTAGTGGATTCGATTATATGGAAACGGCGTTTTATTCCAGTATAAAAGAGTCAAGCTTTGTAATTATTGAATTGTCAGTCACTTTCAAAGTTCATGGCAATTGTGGGTGAGACTGAAAGAGTAGATTTTGAAGAATCCAGTAGTGTATGCTTATACGAGGACCACGTGCAAGACATGGAAAGAGTCAGATCGTTTTGAATGTGTGATACATATGCAAGTGGCATATCATACGAATTAATGAAGCCAAATACTATCCTGTAAAGATTGAAATGAACAAATCATGTTGAGTATATGATAGTTTTTTTGTTATGCTATAAATGTGAGTCAGGAAGTTGCAGCGAAATGAAATTTCCTATTACATATAGAAATTCCCAGTCAATATAAACCGATAATTATATTCATTGCTAGGAAACCTATAGGAAAGGCCATCAAATATACTAATTATGAACATAGGTTCAAGTACATGTGCGTCTTCGCGAGATGATGACACTGAAGATCTAGCAGTAACCATGTGACTTATTCTCTTCCTTATTGATAACTACGTTGACATAGATGAGCAAGTGAAATGGCTAAAACAAGTAGCCCATCATCAGAGAAGAAAATATGACAAGAGGGACTGAGAGAGTATTGATAAAAATGTTGCAAGCAACAAACCATGTAAAGTATATAGGAAGTCATTTTAATTATGCTTAAAATGTAAGTCAAATGCATTGTTATTAGCATTAGCATATAAAATATCAACAATATATCACATCGTCATATATTTTGGTTGAGAGGAATCCTGGTGGCTGCACTTTTCTAGCTAGCCGCATAAATGCACAGGTCAGTCTGCTAGTTGCCTAGCTAGTAAATAATATAAGCATAACCCAGGCCCCTAGAGAGGAAAAGGCCAGACAGCGTTTGTAATCAGTAATCCTAAAGAGACTGTCTTTTGTGCTCCAGGTGGCATGCTAATATGGTGACTTAGTTAGGATAATCTATAGACATAAGGAGTAGATAATGTGGAGCGTTCAATCCACCTCTAACTGGTGGCTCAAATTATTCCTAGTCAAATACGATCGCCGTCAGCTCTCTATTTATCGGCGATGCCCATCAAAATCACGTGGAACTTAGCTAGCTTTTCGCCTAGACTAGATGATGAGGATGAGACATGTCGTTATCACATGTAGGCAACCACTACCAGAGCTTGGAAGATTCACTGGGACTCCGTCTCACCTACTTTCTTCTTCATGCCCATCAAAACATGAAATTGCACGCCAAACAAATAGAAAAAGGAACCCAAAAGGAGAAACAATCAACAGGATAAGTCTAAACAACATCCAGAAGTATATCAAGCATCAAAACAATTTGATCATCAGTCAGGATCAGCAAGTCAAGGTGTCATATGAGAAATTAGGGCACGGATTTACAAACCTGGGGAAGTTGTTGTTCTTGACGGCCTTCTGCCCGTACTTCCTCCACCGGTAGCCGTCGTCAAGGATGTCGACCTGACTGTGCGTCTGGAACGCGAACCGCGGCCGCCGCTCCCTCTTCTCGCCTTTCTTCTTCCCGACGACAACGTCCGCCTCCCGCCACCGCCCTGTGAACTACTTCCTGCACCATCATCACCACCATCCTTTGATTCAGAGGGCTCCTCCTGCTTGGACCCCAGGAAGAGGCCTTGATTCAAGCCGCCGCCGCTGGTATTATTGCCAGCTGCTTGACCATGGTGATGTAGATGGTCATGGCTGCTCGCTCCTGCCATGATGTGGTATGAATTGGAGGTGGAAGATGAGGGCTGCGTCCCAAAGAAAATGGGGTAATTCTCCATGGCCGTGCTATGTTGAGCTCGAGCTAGAGGTAGAGAGGAAGTAGCTGAAGAGTTTTACAAGTTACACCCAGGGTTATATACTAGGCTAGGATAATCGTGCCTCACTTTGACCCGTAGTCTGCTGAAGGCGGCTTCCTCGATCCGCCTTACATATACCAAGGATCACATGCATGCGTCATGAGAGAGAGAGAGTTCAAGGGAGGTAGGGGTTGTCGTAGAGGACACGCAGATGGATGCCAAGGGGAGTTGGACAAGGCCGGAACGGTAAAAAAGACTGTTTGCATGGTGGGATGGGATCGATAGCGAATGCGCACGAGTGCCATCCTGGATTTGACCATTCCCGTGATATTGTTGAAGCACCCGACGAGAGACGAACCTTCCTTTTTTTTTTTTTTGTTTATGTGCGTGTGTGTGTAGGAATTATTAATAGCGTTGCAGATTGGTCGTCAAGCTAAGGTCATTGTGTGTTGAAATGTACTCCATGCACCAACTCGTGAAAAGAAATAAAGCTAGAAAATATAGGCGCCCTGCAGTGGGTGTGGGGGCAGCTGAAAAATTCAAAGGGCCTAGTCGCCTAGAAGCTCCAAAATAGTATTGAACCACGTGCGTCGCGTGATGCGCTTTTCTAGGTTTTGTCACGGCGGGACAAGGAGATGTTTGTGTCTCACCTTGATTAGTTAGCTTATTACATAAAACGCATGCATCCAGAACAGGATAGCAACTCTTAATCAATATTTATGTAGCTACTAGTTGCCCTAGCTAGATAATTAAGTTGGGTAATAAGCTCAGTTTATTCAAACTATGTAGTTAGGTTAGAGCAACACCATGCTTGACTGGCAAAAGCAAGGCGCTATCTATTATAGTATTAACTAGATGATAACTTCTGCGTTGCTTCAGGATTTCGTTGTAATATATTTCAATTATATTTGGCCATATGGATGATGGATTATTTGATTAATAATCGAGAACTGAAATTAAAATACATATGATTTACTATTTACTCAATGAGGTGACCATTTGTCATCCACCTTTGTATGTTGAGGTGGTCTTTTGCCATGCATGTTTGCATGTTGATGTGACATATGTGTGCCTGTTGAGATAAATAGCTTGGTGGAATCACCTACTTAGTTACGTAGGATTACCAAAACAAGACCCAAACAAGGCACCACTTTCTTTATGATCATAGTTATAATTGATGAGATTTAAAAGTTAAAATAAAAACACCTTGGTAGCATCATAAAGTTGAAATCTAGCCCAGCAAATCACGGGGTCACCTTGCTAGACAACATCTTTTGTGTTCTCACGGGCCGTTGAATAGTTACTTCAAAACAACACAAGAATAAGAGCAATCAACTACTAGCGAGATATGATTATAAGGGTCATTTTTCTGTCGGGAATATTGTAACTGCCAGCAAAAATGTACATATTAACATCAGCTGTGAAATATATATATAATGGGAAATTTGTGGGCTAGCTAACATATTAATTATGTTTTATGGTAAAAAAACAGGGAGAATATGGCTAAGCATTGTGTCTCCTGAGCATTACGATATGGCTTTGAACCACAAAATTACCCCCAATGAGCAACTTTTTGACAGATTTTCTGTCTCTAACCAAGTGCCATGTTGTCGTGAGTATTTACCAATGATGATTATTTATCAATTGCCATGATGCACCACAATTTTCTAGAAAAATATTTTGATGTTATTTCCATCACAAAGAGCCAGTTTAAGAAATAGGAGTTACGTATATATTTCATGTGCAACTACCTACTTTTATGTACTTGGAGATGATATATATTTCTTGTGCAACTAACTATTTTTATCTAGGAAAATGATTATATATATATATATATATATATATATATATATATATATATATATATATATCTAATTTATATGGTTGATGAATACTTTATCTTTTGCATTTGAAGAAGAAAACACACACTAATACATGTCCCAATAAACAGGAAAGAAATGGCGCACAATCACCCTTTGTGGTGCCACTGTATTTCAACTTCTGGTATGGGCTCCAATTTACCGCCTGACCCCCAAAGACAAAGGCGGAATCATAACAATATTTGATTATGGATGAACTACGAGTGAGAAGGAAGGTTGAACTTCCGGCCTTTCTATCAGAAGATACACATATCCATAATTATATTATAGTTGATGCAAGGCAAAGGGCCAAAATCACCAGTAAGTAGAGTGAGCGAGATGGAAAACACTGGCGGTACCATGACAGGATATATGAAATAAACATCTACGATTAATTTATGGATATGCCCGTGCTATCCACCTCAATCGAACTAATCGACCATAAAAAGTCGCACAAGCCGGAACACAACACACCATTGCAAACACACAACTGTCACACTCTCGGACTAGCATTGTCGCCACCTGCCAAGCGGATCTACGTGGTAGCGCCCGCCCGCCACATCTCCGGAAAAGATGCGCACAAAGCCGCCAGGAACATCGATGTATCTCGTCAATGTGCAGGGTCTGCCTACCCGTTCGAGGAAGTCCGCCATAACAACACAAACTTTGCTATGGTGGTGGCGGGAAGCACAGTAGAGGAGAGTTTACCATGGCGACCTAGATTGCCACCCACATCACTCGCAGCAGGCGTTTGATTTTCCCTCCGTTATCCTTTAAATTTCAACTTCAAATATGTTTTTATTTGCAGAAACTAGAGCTTCCATCATGCTACGTTGCATAGCACATGTTTCCATTTAAAGGAAAACCGAAAACTGAAGCATTCACAATACTTGGTCATGCAGACCAAAATTCTACCTTCCATGTAGTAACAAACAAATCATATATGGTTCTCCATCAGGAACACGAAACTGCCAGCCAGCTCTATCTCTTGGAAGTGTTTATAGGGATAGGGTGTGTGTGCGTGTGTTTATAGGGGTGATATCGGCGACTTTGATTATACTGTGTTAAAAAAAAAGAACACAGGAACAGCAAAGAAGTTTGTGTGTGCAGTCCAAGTCGTGCCGTGTGCCGCGTGGCCCTCTTCTAAGTACTACTGCTGCTAACTAAGCTGGCAGTACACATTACACAACCTAACCTAACACTAGAGCATGCGTCAGCGACCCTCAAGTCGTGCTTTGACCAACATATCGTCGCGCATGTACGCCGTAACTTCCTAATTCATTCATGCGTGGATGCAATGCATGCTGGTAGTTGCAACAGGTGGGGTCACGCCAGGTATTGCAAGCCAGAAGGCTCCCGAAATTTCTCTATTTCTCCGGTTGTATGTCTCCATTGCCGAGAACTTTGCTCGCGTCGGTCGATTCCGCGCGTGCAGGAGCTGACAACAGGTAGGACCTCACCCGTGGTGAGAGCGATCGGCGTCGCCGCGGAGGAAGAAGAATGCGGCTGCGTGGAAGAGGAATCTCGAAAGAAGAAGGTGAGCCAACTGTTGGGGTACAATCCAACAGCTCAAGCCAATCGACGAAACTGTTACTTGGCGCATAGTTGCTCCCTTATTCTCCGATATAGTTATGTTTCACCTATATAACTAAAGCGACCCTAAAAAAAACTAAGAGGACGGTCCCCACTATATATTTCTAGTTATCTCAACATACGTGCTTTCACGTCATCATAATTATCGTAGCCATTAGATTTACTAAGCTTGATTCACTAGAATTCGTTCGATCTAAGCATGATATTCCTCTATCATACACCATGCATTAGAGCATTCTAAGTGAGTTTTAAACCTCATTGCACAACTTTTCATGTAAAGGCTTTTTTGCTTATGCAAAAATTTCTCACATAGTTTTAACCGTAAGGATTAAGCTAGTTTCCTATGAAATATTTGAAAACCATATATGTATCCAATTCCACGGCAATGCGTGGTTTACAATATCGTAGGTTTTCATAGGCTAAAATCTGAGTACACTAGATTACACTCTAGCTAAATTAAATCACGTGATCCAGCTATCCACATCGGGTAGACGGATACCGCCAAGCCTGACTTTGTCACGGCAAATTTTCAATAGGCTGAGTTTGAGCTCCCGAACACGACCCCATTTGGTGCTTCCAAAGGTGCAGAAGGACAGCTGGGCGAATGTAGAAGTAGTTTCAGGAGGGATCCTCAAAGGGTTGAATTGGCAAGAGAAGCAAAGCAAGTTGTGCACCTAGACAGCAATAGGGCCCTCAGTGAAATTTTCAGGAAAAATCCTCAACCAAGCACCTTGAGTTCAGTTTGTTTGGTTCTTTTCAGATAAACACACAGTATATTTTCTTAATTTGTTTCCACAACAAGATGGCACAAGTTACCATAAAGTATGTTTTTTTACAAAAGGAGGATGATCCTCGGCCTCTGCATCTGGGAGATGCACCGACCACTTTATTGATTATTCTCGAGGACCTTACAAAGTGTTACAACAATGAGCCTGAATCCACCATCTTGGCAACACATGCCTTCTCCTATCCAACATGATGAAGGGGTGCTAGCTGGGCCACTACCCAAACCACTCACCTAAGCCTAACATCAAAAAGCCGGAGCAGAAACATATTGGAAGCCCCAGCCGAGCCACATACAGGGTGCAGGGCACAATCTGGTCGAGCGCATTCATGTGTCATCGCGCCATCTTCCACAGGTCCATCTTCAGATCATATTGAGGCTTCTACCTTGTCTGGCCACTCTGCCATCAGGCGTCACCATGATGCCGGACAACAACCTCCTCCTGCTGAGTCCATCTCCGTGCATCGGTGTGACCTCCACATCGCCATGCCACCGATCTTCGCGCCATCAATGAGTGAGATGAAGTACCGCTCCACTCGGCATGTATAAGGTGAGGAAGGCGAGGTCCCCATCGGAGAACACGCCAGAAGAGAAGCACCGCAGCCCGAGACACTGCCGGAGCTGCTCGCGATGAGATCAGGCGGCCGCCACCAGGAACCAGAAGCTCGCCATGCACCCAGCATCCCCATGCCCAAGTCGGCGCCTTCAAGATGTGTCACCTCACTGCCGCATCATAGCATGCACATAGCAGAGATTATTACAAAGTTAATTATGTGGATAAGCGACGAACAAAATAGAAATCAAATAGTAAAATGGGTCAATTATGACCAAATGCACTCAGACATCATGAAGTCTAGTGTGCTGCCGTCAGGTGATTGGCAAGCTAACAAGCGCTTGGAGCACTCGTGAACTGACAGTAGCAGATGGGTAGGTTCTTTGCGGTGGACCTTGCTCACTCAGGGTCCAAGTCTTTAACTAGGCATGGATGGTCACATTCTTTAGATTTATTTTAGCCTTTGTCAGCACTATTTTTTCAGTGGTACAATGTCAATCTCAAGTTCCGCTGCTCAGTTTCTCGAAGGTGCCCATATGGGTGGCGTTCATCGGCTCAATCTTTGAAAGATGTTCATATGATAAGCTGTGTGCATGCGTTCATAAAGAAGAGATAAGTGTACATGCATGTATGTAGCGTCTGTCTATACTGTGTTTGTAAAAAAAAGGCCTCTAGGTGCTCCTACAAGGCGTCCACCAATAGTGAGTGTTAATGACCGTCATGTGGCGGACCTTGGGGTTCAACAACGATGGAAATCGATTCGGTACCCCAAAATGGCGAGTAATAGTCCGTGAAAGCAGGTCAGAATTAGCTAGAACTATGAGTGTTGATGCGGACACATAAACACACCCCAGGGATCGTGAATCGTTGAAATCGCTCTGGGACCCCAAAGCGTTGAGTAATAGTCGTGAAGCGGGCCAGAATCGGCAAAAATTGTGGCGTTGATGACCGACACATAAATGCACCCTTTGGTTCGTTAATCATTCGAATCACTCCTGGACCCCAAAACAGTGAGTAATAGTCCACGAAACAGGCCAGAATCTGCCAAATTTGTGAGTGTTGATGACCGACACGTAAGCGCAACTTAGAGTTCAACAACTATGGAAATCGCTTCGGGACCCCAAAACGGTGAGTAATAGTTCAGGAAACGGGTCAGAATCGACAAAAACTGCGAGTGTTGATGACCCACACGTAAACGCACCCCGGAGTTCGTTAATCGTGAAAATCACTCGGGACCCCAAAAAGTGAGTAATAGTCACGAAGCGGGCGAGAATCGGCCAAAACTGTGAGTGTTGATGGTGAGCGTAAAGCGCACCTTAGGGTTCAACAACGATGGAAATCGATTCGGTACCCCAAAATGGCGAGTAATAGTCCATGAAATGGGTCAGAATTGGCCAAAACTATGAATGTTGACGCGGACATGTAAACACACCGGGGATCGTCAATCGTTGAAATCGCTGCGGACCCCAAAACTGTGAGTAATAGTGCATGAAAGCGGGCCAGAATCGACAAAAATTGTGGCGTTGATGACTGACACATAGCGCACCCAGCAGTTCGTTAATCGTCGAAATCACTCCGGGACCCCAAAACAGTGAGTAATAGTCCACGAAACGGGCCAGAATCGGCCAAAACTATGAGTGTATGACCGAAGCGTAAGCGCACCTTGGGTTCTACAACTATTGAAATCACCGGGACCCCAAAGCGGTGAGGAATAGTCCACGAAATGGGCCAGAATCGGCAAAACTGCGAGTGTTGATGACCCACGTCGCGCCGAGTTTGTTCATCGTGAAAATCACTCACGGGACCCCAAAACAGTGAGTAATAATCCACGAAGCGGGCAGAATCGGCCAAAACTGTGATTGTTGATGACCAACACGTGAAGCGCACCCGTGGTTTGTTAATCGTTGAAATCACATCAGGATCCCAAAACAGTGAGTAACAGTTCACGAAGCGGGTCAGAATAGCCAAAGACTGTGAGTCTTGATGGCGGACACGTAAGTGCACCTTGGGGTTCAACAAAGATGGAAAACTATTCGGTACCCCAAAATGGCGGTGATAGTCCATGAAGCGGGTCAGATTTGGCCAAAAATATGAGTGTTGACGACGGACACGTAAACACATCCGGGGATCGCCAATGGTTGAAATCGCTCTAGGACCCCAAAGCGGTCAGTAATAGTGCAGCGGGCAGAACCGGCAAAAAAGTGAGCTTGATGACCGTGGCGTACCCTGCGGTTGTTTCGTTCAAATCCTCCGGGACCCCAAAACCGTGAGTAATAGTCCAGTGGTGTCGCCATCCGGTGGGCGGTCCCAGGCCGTCCCCTCCGGCAGCAGATTCAGGCGTTGGCGGGGTCGACTCCGGCGACAACGAGGTCGAGGGCGACCAGGTAAGTGGTGGTGGTTCGCCGAGGCGCGTCTGGCGTGCTCGATGGTGACTATGTCGCCCGTCGCGGAGGAGCTCGGGGGCTCGTTCGTGGCTGGTCGCGGCGTGCTTTTGCTCTGGTGGGCATGGCGAGCGCCCGCTGGCGGTGCGGATCTGGCGGCTGCGAGAGGTGGATCACGGGCCCGGAGGTCGCTCGCGTCCCCTGCTGGAGGTGGGCGCCGGGATCTTGTGCCGGCTGTGCCGCCTTGGTCGGTGAGCTCACCGTCGTTGGCGAGGTCGGCGGCGGCAGCGAGGTGGACCGGCCAGGGAGCCGCAGGTCTGGCTAGGGTTCCATGACGGCGACGCCGAATGGGCCTGTGCCTCAGCGGGCCTGGCTGAATGGCCCAGTTTACCAGTGCATGGGCCGGGGGGCCCAGCGGGTGACCCGGTTATTCCTTCGCCAGTGGGGACGCAGGGGCGCTCCCCAGTTTCCACAAATATATAACTGCTAATTATACTCAAACAAATTAATTTCCATTCAATATCATGGGTATGTAGTGATCGAGGATTAACATCAAGCAGTTACACACCAAACAACACACATCCGATGTATCGTCATTCTTGGATTTGTTAAATGTATAAACCTTAGTGGATTCGATTATATGGAAACGGCGTTTTATTCCAGTATAAAGAGTCAAGCTTTGTAATTATTGAATTGTCAGTCACTTTCAAAGTTCATGGCAATTGTGGGTGAGACTGAAAGAGTAGATTTTGAAGAATCCAGTAGTGTATGCTTATACGAGGACCACGTGCAAGACATGGAAAGAGTCAGATCGTTTTGAATGTGTGATACATATGCAAGTGGCATATCATACGAATTAATGAAGCCAAATACTATCCTGTAAAGATTGAAATGAACAAATCATGTTGAGTATATGATAGTTTTTTTGTTATGCTATAAATGTGAGTCAGGAAGTTGCTTGCGAAATGAAATTTCCTATTACATATAGAAATTCCCAGTCAATATAAACCGATAATTATATTCATTGCTAGAAACCTATAGGAAAGGCCATCAAATATACTAATTATGAACATAGGTTCAAGTACATGTGCGTCTTCGCGAGATGATGACACTGAAGATCTAGCAGTAACCATGTGACTTATTCTCTTCCTTATTGATAACTACGTTGACATAGATGAGCAAGTGAAATGGCTAAAACAGTAACGCCCATCATCAGAGAAAAGAAAATATGACAAGAGGGACTGAGAGAGTATTGATAAAAATGTTGCAAGCAACAAACCATGTAAAGTATATAGGAAGTCATTTTAATTATGCTTAAAATGTAAGTCAAATGCATTATTATTAGCATTAGCATATAAAATATCAACAATATATCACATCGTCATATATTTTGGTTGAGAGGAATCCTGGTGGCTGCACTTTTCTAGCTAGCCGCATAAATGCACAGGTCAGTCTGCTAGTTGCCTAGCTAGTAAATAATATAAGCATAACCCAGGCCCTAGAGAGGAAAAGGCCAGACAGCGTTTGTAATCAGTAATCCTAAAGAGACTGTCTTTTGTGCTCCAGGTGGCATGCTAATATGGTGACTTAGTTAGGATAATCTATAGACATAAGGAGTAGATAATGTGGAGCGTTCAATCCACCTCTAACTGGTGGCTCAAATTATTCCTAGTCAAATACGATCGCCGTCAGCTCTCTATTTATCGGCGATGCCCATCAAAATCACGTGGAACTTAGCTAGCTTTTTCGCCTAGACTAGATGATGAGGATGAGACATGTCGTTATCACATGTAGGCAACCACTACCAGAGCTTGGAAGATTCACTGGGACTCCGTCTCACCTACTTTCTTCTTCATGCCCATCAAAAACATGAAATTGCACGCCAAACAAATAGAAAAAGGAACCCAAAAGGAGAAACAATCAACAGGATAAGTCTAAACAACATCCAGAAGTATATCAAGCATCAAAACAATTTGATCATCAGTCAGGATCAGCAAGTCAAGGTGTCATATGAGAAATTAGGGCACGGATTTACAAACCTGGGGAAGTTGTTGTTCTTGACGGCCTTCTGCCCGTACTTCCTCCACCGGTAGCCGTCGTCAAGGATGTCGACCTGACTGTGCGTCTGGAACGCGAACCGCGGCCGCCGCTCCCTCTTCTCGCCTTTCTTCTTCCCGACGACAACGTCCGCCTCCCGCCACCGCCCTGTGAACTACTTCCTGCACCATCATCACCACCATCCTTTGATTCAGAGGGCTCCTCCTGCTTGGACCCCAGGAAGAGGCCTTGATTCAAGCCGCCGCCGCTGGTATTATTGCCAGCTGCTTGACCATGGTGATGTAGATGGTCATGGCTGCTCGCTCCTGCCATGATGTGGTATGAATTGGAGGTGGAAGATGAGGGCTGCGTCCCAAAGAAAATGGGGTAATTCTCCATGGCCGTGCTATGTTGAGCTCGAGCTAGAGGTAGAGAGAGGGAAGTAGCTGAAGAGAGTTTACAAGTTACACCCAGGGTTATATACTAGGCTAGGATAATCGTGCCTCACTTTGACCCGTAGTCTGCTGAAGGCGGCTTCCTCGATCCGCCTTACATATACCAAGGATCACATGCATGCGTCATGAGAGAGAGAGAGAGAGAGAGAGAGAGAGGTCCAAGGGAGGTAGGGGTTGTCGTAGAGGACACGCAGATGGATGCCAAGGGAGTTGGACAAGGCCGGAACGGTAAAAAGACTGTTTGCATGGTGGGATGGGATCGATAGCGAATGCGCACGAGTGCCATCCTGGATTTGACCATTCCGTGATATTGTTGAAGCACCCGACGAGAGACGAACCTTCCTTTTTTTTTTTGTTTATGTGCGTGTGTGTGTAGGAATTATTAATAGCGTTGCAGATTGGTCGTCAAGCTAAGGTCATTGTGTGTTGAAATGTACTCCATGCACCAACTCGTGAAAAGAAATAAAGCTAGAAAATATAGGCGCCCTGCAGTGGGTGTGGGGCAGCTGAAAAATTCAAAGGGCCTAGTCGCCTAGAAGCTCCAAAATAGTATTGAACCACGTGCGTCGCGTGATGCGCTTTTCTAGGTTTTGTCACGGCAGGACAAGGAGATGTTTGTGTCTCACCTTGATTAGTTAGCTTATTACATAAAACGCATGCATCCAGAACAGGATAGCAACTCTTAATCAATATTTATGTAGCTACTAGTTGCCCTAGCTAGATAATTAAGTTGGGTAATAAGCTCAGTTTATTCAAACTATGTAGTTAGGTTAGAGCAACACCATGCTTGACTGGCAAAGCAAGGCGCTATCTATTATAGTATTAACTAGATGATAACTTCATGCGTTGCTTCAGGATTTCGTTGTAATATATTTCAATTATATTTGGCCATATGGATGATGGATTATTTGATTAATAATACGAGAACTGAAATTAAAAATACATATGATTTACTATTTACTCAATGAGGTGACCATTTTGTCATCCACCTTTGTATGTTGAGGTGGTCTTTTGCCATGCATGTTTGCATGTTGATGTGACATATGTGTGCCTGTTGAGATAAATAGCTTGGTGGGGGTCACCTACTTAGTTACGTAGGATTACCAAAACAAGACCCAAACAAGGCACCACTTTCTTTATGATCATAGTTATAATTGATGAGATTTAAAAGTTAAAATAAAAACACCTTGGTAGCATCATAAAGTTGAAATCTAGCCCAGCAAATGCGGGGTCACCTTGCTAGACAACATCTTTTGTGTTCTCACGGGCGTTGAATAGTTACTTCAAAACAACACAAGAATAAGAGCAATCAACTACTAGCGAGATATGATTATAAGGGTCATTTTTTCTGTCGGGAATATTGTAACTGCCAGCAAAAAATGTACATGTTAACGCATCAGCTGTGAAATATATATATAATGGGAAATTTGTGGGCTAGCTAACATATTAATTATGTTTTATGGTAAAAAAACAGGAGAATGACGGCTAAGCATTGTGTCTCCTGAGCATTACGATATGGCTTTGAACCACAAAATTACCCCCAATGAGCAACTTTTTGACAGATTTTCTGTCTCTAACCAAGTGCCATGTTGTCGTGAGTATTTACCAATGATGATTATTTATCAATTGCCATGATGCACCACAATTTTCTAGAAAAATATTTTGATGTTATTTCCATCACAAAGAGCCAGTTTAAGAAATAGGAGTTACGTATATATTTCATGTGCAACTACCTACTTTTATGTACTTGGAGATGATATATATTTCTTGTGCAACTAACTATTTTTATCTAGGAAAATGATTATATATATATATATATATATATATATATATATATATATATATATATATATTCTAATTTATATGGTTGATGAATACTTTATCTTTTGCATTTGAAGAAGAAAACACACACTAATACATGTCCCAATAAACAGGAAAGAAATGGCGCACAATCACCCTTTGTGGTGCCACTGTATTTCAACTTCTGGTATGGGCTCCAATTTACCCCCCTGACCCCCAAAGACAAAGGCGGAATCATAACAATATTTGATTATGGATGAACTACGAGTGAGAAGGAAGGTTGAACTTCCGGCCTTTCTATCAGAAGATACACATATCCATAATTATATTATAGTTGATGCAAGGCAAAAGGGCCAAAATCACCAGTAAGTAGAGTGAGCGAGATGGAAAACACTGGCGGTACCATGACAGGATATATGAAATAAACATCTACGATTAATTTATGGATATGCCCGTGCTATCCACCTCCAATCGAACTAATCGACCATAAAAGTCGCACAAGCCCGGAACACAACACACCATTGCAAACACACAACTGTCACACTCTCGGACTAGCATTGTGCGCCACCTGCCAAGCCGGATCTACGTGGTAGCGCCCCGCCCGCCACATCTCCGGAAAAGGAGTGCGCACAAAGCCGCCAGGAACATCGATGTATCTCGTCAATGTGCAGGGTCTGCCTACCCGTTCGAGGAAGTCCGCCGCAACAACACAAACTTTGCTTAACGGTGGTGAGCGGGAAGCACAGTAGAGGGAGAGTTTACCATGGCGACCTAGATTGCCACCCACATCACTCGGCAGAGGCGTTTGATTTTCCCTCCGTTATCCTTTAAATTTCAACTTCAAATATGTTTTTATTTGCAGGAAACTAGAGCTTCCATCATGCTACGTTGCATAGCACATGTTTCCATTTAAAGGAAAACCGAAAACTGAAGCATTCACAATACTTGGTCATGCAGACCAAAATTCTACCTTCCATGTAGTAACAAACAAATCATATATGGTTCTCCATCAGGAACACGGAAACTGCCAGCCAGCTCTATCTCTTGGAAGTGTTTATAGGGATAGGGTGTGTGTGCGTGTGTTTATAGGGGTGATATCGGCGACTTTGATTATACTGTGTTAAAAAAAAGAACACAGGAACAGCAAGAAGTTTGTGTGTGCAGTCCAAGTCGTGCCGTGTGCCGCGTGGCCCTCTTCTAAGTACTACTGCTGCTAACTAAGCTGAGCAGTACACATTACACAACCTAACCTAACACTAAGAGCATGCGTCAGCGACGCCTCAAGTCGTGCTTTGACCAACATATCGTCGCGCATGTACGCCGTAACTTCCTAATTCATTCATGCGTGGATGCAATGCATGCTGGTAGTTGCAACAGGTGGGGTCACGCCAGGTATTGCAAGCCAGAAGGCTCCCCGAAATTTCTCTATTTCTCCGGATTTGTATGTCTCCATTGCCCGAGAACTTTGCTCGCGTCGGTCGATTCCGCCGCGTGCAGGAAGCGACAACAGGTAGGACCTCACCCGTGGTGGAGCGATGCGGCGTCGCCGCCGGAGGAAGAAAGAGTGCGGCTGCGTGGAAGAGGAATCTCGAAAGAAGAAGGTGAGCCAACTGTTGGGGTACAATCCAACAGCTCAAGCCAATCGACGAAACTGTTACTTGGCGCATAGTTGCTCCCTTATTCTCCGATATAGTTATGTTTCACCTATATAACTAAGACGACCTAAAAAAAACTAAGAGGACGGTCCCCACTATATATTTCTAGTTATCTCAACATACGTGCTTTCACGTCATCATAATTATCGTAGCCATTAGATTTACTAAGCTTGATTCACTAGAATTCGTTCGATCTAAGCATGATATTCCTCTATCATACACCATGCATTAGAGCATTCTAAGTGAGTTTTAAACCTCATTGCACAACTTTTCATGTAAAGGCTTTTTTGCTTATGCAAAAATTTCTCACATAGTTTTAACCGTAAGGATTAAGCTAGTTTCCTATGAAATATTTGAAAACCATATATGTATCCAATTCCACGGCAATGCGTGGTTACAATATCGTAGGTTTTCATAGGCTAAAATCTGAGTACACTAGATTACACTCTAGCTAAATTAAATCACGTGATCCAGCTATCCACATCGGGTGAGCGGATACCGCCAAGCCTGACTTTGTCACGGCAAATTTTCAATAGGCTGAGTTTGAGCTCCCGAACACGACCCCATTTGGTGCTTCCAAAGGTGCAGAAGGACAGCTGGGCGAATGTAGAAGTAGTTTCAGGAGGGATCCTCAAAGGGTTGAATTGGCAAGAGAAGCAAAGCAAGTTGTGCACCTAGACAGCAATAGGGCCCTCAGTGAAATTTTCAGGAAAATCCTCAACCAAGCACCTTGAGTTCAGTTTGTTTGGTTCTTTTCAGATAAACACACAGTATATTTTTCTTAATTTGTTTCCACAACAAGATGGCACAAGTTACCATAAAGTATGTTTTTTTTACAAAGGAGGATGATCCTCGGCCTCTGCATCTGGGAGATGCACACGACCACTTTATTGATTATTCTCGAGGACCTTACAAAGTGTTACAACAATGAGCCTGAATCCACCATCTTGGCAACACATGCGCTTCTCCTATCCAACATGATGAAGGGGTGCTAGCTGGGCCACTACCCAAACCACTCACCTAAGCCTAACATCAAAAAGCCGGAAGCAGAAACATATTGGAAGCCCCAGCCGAGCCACATACCGGGTGCAGGGCACAATCTGGTCGAGCGCATTCATGTGTCGTCGCCGCCATCTTCCACAGGTCCATCTTCAGATCATATTGAGGCTTCTACCTTGTCTGGCCACTCTGCCATCAGCGTCACCATGATGCGGACAACAACCTCCTCCTGCTGTGAGTCCATCTCCGTGCATCGGGTGGCGAGCCTCCACATCGCCATGCCACCGATCTTCGCCGCCATCAATGAGTGAGATGAAGTACCGCTCCACTCGGCATGTATAAGGTGAGGAAGGCGAGGTCCCCATCGGAGACACGGCCAGAAGAGAAGCACCGCAGCCCGAGACACTGCCGGAGCTGCTACGCATGATAGATCAGGCGGGCCGCCACCAGGAACCAGAGAAGCTCGCCATGCACACCCAGCATCCCCATGCCCAAGTCGGCGCCTTCAAGATGTGTCACCTCACTGCCGCATCATAGCATGCACATAGCAACGAGATTATTACAAAGTTAATTATGTGGATAAGCGACGAACAAAATAGAAATCAAATAGTAAAATGGGTCAATTATGACCAAATGCACTCAGACATCATGAAGTCTAGTGTGCTGCCGTCAGGTGATTGGCAAGCTAGCAAGCGCTTCGGAGCACTCGTGAACTGACAGTAGCAGATGGGTAGGTTCTTTGCGGTGGACCTTGCTCACTCAGGTCCAAGTCTTTAACTAGGCATGGATGGTCACATTCTTTAGATTTATTTTAGCCTTTGTCAGCACTATTTTTTCAGTGGTACAATGTCAATCTCAAGTTCCGCTGCTCAGTTTCTCGAAGGTGCCCATATGGGTAGGCGTTCATCCGGCTCAATCTTTGAAAGATGTTCATATGATAAGCTGTGTGCATGCGTTCATAAAGAAGAGATAAGTGTACATGCATGTATGTGCGTCTGTCTATACTGTGTTTGTAAAAAAAAGGCCTCTGAGTGCTCCTACAAGGCGTCCACCAATAGTGAGTGTTAATGACCGTCATGTGAGCGGACCTTGGGGTTCAACAACGATGGAAATCGATTCGGTACCCCAAAATGGCGAGTAATAGTCCGTGAAACGGGTCAGAATTGGCTAGAACTATGAGTGTTGATGACGGACACATAAACACACCCCAGGGATCGTGAATCGTTGAAATCGCTCTGGGACCCCAAAACGTTGAGTAATAGTGCGTGAAACGGGCCAGAATCGGCAAAAATTGTGAGCGTTGATGACCGACACATAAATGCACCCTTTGGTTCGTTAATCATTCGAATCACTCCTGGACCCCAAAACAGTGAGTAATAGTCCACGAAACAGGCCAGAATCGGCCAAATTTGTGAGTGTTGATGACCGACACGTAAGCGCAACTTAGAGTTCAACAACTATGGAAATCGCTTCGGGACCCCAAAACGGTGAGTAATAGTTCAGGAAACGGGTCAGAATCGACAAAAACTGCGAGTGTTGATGACCCACACGTAAACGCACCCCGGAGTTCGTTAATCGTGAAAATCACTCCGGGACCCCAAAAAGTGAGTAATAGTCCACGAAACGGGCCAGAATCGGCCAAAACTGTGAGTGTTGATGACTGACGCGTAAGCGCACCTTGGGGTTCAACAACGATGGAAATCGATTCGGTACCCCAAAATGGCGAGTAATAGTCCATGAAATGGGTCAGAATTGGCCAAAACTATGAATGTTGACGACGGACATGTAAACACACCCCGGGGATCGTCAATCGTTGAAATCGCTCTGGGACCCCAAAACTGTGAGTAATAGTGCATGAAACGGGCCAGAATCGACAAAAATTGTGAGCGTTGATGACTGACACATAAACGCACCCCGCGGTTCGTTAATCGTTGAAATCACTCCGGGACCCCAAAACAGTGAGTAATAGTCCACGAAACGGGCCAGAATCGGCCAAAACTATGAGTGTGTATGACCGAAACGTAAGCGCACCTTGGGGTTCTACAACTATTGAAATCACTTCGGGACCCCAAAACGGTGAGGAATAGTCCACGAAATGGGCCAGAATCGGCAAAAACTGCGAGTGTTGATGACCCACACGTAAACGCACCCCAGAGTTTGTTCATCGTAGAAAATCACTACGGGACCCCAAAACAGTGAGTAATAATCCACGAAACGGGCCAGAATCGGCCAAAACTGTGATTGTTGATGACCAACACGTAAACGCACCCCGTGGTTTGTTAATCGTTGAAATCACATCAGGATCCCAAAACAGTGAGTAACAGTTCACGAAACGGGTCAGAATAGCCAAAACTGTGAGTCTTGATGACGGACACGTAAGTGCACCTTGGGGTTCAACAAAGATGGAAAACTATTCGGTACCCCAAAATGGCGAGTGATAGTCCATGAAACGGGTCAGATTTGGCCAAAAATATGAGTGTTGACGACGGACACGTAAACACATCCCGGGGATCGCCAATGGTTGAAATCGCTCTAGGACCCCAAAACGGTCAGTAATAGTGCACGAAACGGGGCAGAACCGGCAAAAACAGTGAGCATTGATGACCGACACGTAAACGTACCCTGCGGTTCGTTAATCGTTCAAATCACTCCGGGACCCCAAAACCGTGAGTAATAGTCCACGAAACAGGCCAGAATCGGCCAAAACTGTGAGTGTTTATGACCGACACGTAAGCGCATCTTGGGGTACAACAACTATTGAAATCACTTCGGGACCCCAAAACGGTGAGTAATAGCCCACGAAATGGGCCAGAATCGGCCAAAATTGCGAGTGTTGATGACCCACACGTAAACGCACCCCAGAGTTTGTTCATCGTAGAAAATCACTCCAGGACCCCAAAACAGTGAGTAATAGTCCACGAAACGGGCCAGAATCGGCCAAAACTGTGATTGTTGATGACCAACACGTAAACGCATCCTGTGGTTCGATAATCGTTCAAATCACTCCGGGACCCCAAAACCGTGAGTAATAGTCCACGAAACAGGCCATAATCGGCCAAAACTACATGTGTTGATGACCGACACGTATGCTCACCTTGGGGTTCAACAACTATGGAAATCGCTTCGGGACCCCAAAACGCTGAGTAATAGTCAACGAAACGGGTCAGAATCGATAAAAACCGCGAGTGTTCATGACCCACACGTAAGCGCACCACGGAATTTGTAAATCGTGAAAATCACTATGGGACCCCAAAACAGTGAATAATAGTCCACGAAACGGGCCAGAATCAGCCAAAACTATGTTTGTTAATGACCAACACGTAAACGCACCCCACGATTATTTAATCGTTGAAATCACTCCGGGGCCCCGAAACAGTGAGTAATAGTCCACGAAACAGGCCATAATCGGTAAAAACTGCGAGTGTTGATGACCGACACGTAAGCGCACATTGGGGTTCAACAACGATGGAAATCACTTCAGGACCCCAAAACGGTGAGTAATAGTCCACGAAACGGGCCAGAATCGGCCAAAACTCCGAGTGTTGATGACCGACACGTAAGCGCACCTTGGGGTCCAACAATTATGGAAATTGCTTCGGGACCACAAAACAGTGGGTAATAGTCCAGGAAACGGGTCAGAATCGACAAAAACCGCGAGTGTTTACGACCCACACGTAAACGCACCCCGGAGTTCGTTAATCGTGAAAATCACTCCGGGACCCCAAAACAGTGAGTGATAGTCCACGAAACGGGCCAGAATCAGCCAAAGCTGTGATTGTAGATGACCAACACGTAAACGCACCCCGTAGTTCGTTTATCATTGAAATCACTCCGGGACCCCAAAACAGTGAGTAATAGTCCACGAAACGGGGCACAATCGGCCAAAACTGTGAGTGTTGATGACTGACATGTGAGCGGACCTTGGGGTTCAACAACGACGGAAATCGATTCGGTACCCCAAAATGGCGAGTAATAGTCCGTGAAACGGGTCAGAATTGGCTAGAACTATGAGTGTTGATGACGGACACATAAACACACCCCAGGGATCGTCAATCGTTGAAATAGCTCTGGGACCTCAAAACGGTGAGTAATAGTGCATGAAACGGGCCAGAATCGGCAAAAATTGTGAGCTTGATGACCGACACGTAAACACACCCCGTGGTTCATTAATCATTCGAATCACTCCGGCACTCCAAAACAGTGAGTAATAGTCCACGAAACAGGCCAGAATCGGCCCGATTTGTGAGTGTTGATGACCGACACGTAAGCGCACCTTGGAGTTGAACAACTATGGAGATCGTTTCGGGACCCCAAAAAGATGAGTAATAGTTCAGGAAACGGGTCAGAATCGACAAAAACTACGAGTGTTGATGACCCACACGTAAACGCACCCCAGAGTTCGTTAATCGTGAAAATCACTCCGGGACCCCAAAAAAGTGAGTAATAGTCCACGAAACGGGCCAGAATCGGCCAAAACTGTGAGTGTTGATGACTGACGCGTAAGCGCACCTTGGGGTTCAACAACGATGGAAATCGATTCGGTACCCCAAAATGGCGAGTAATAGTCCATGAAATGGGTCAGAATTGGCCAAAACTATGAATGTTGACGACGGACATGTAAACACACCCCGGGGATCGTCAATCGTTGAAATCGCTCTGGGACCCCAAAACTGTGAGTAATAGTGCATGAAACGGGCTAGAATCGACAAAAATTGTGAGCGTTGATGACCGACACATAAACTCACCCTGCGGTTCGTTAATCGTTGAAATCACTCCGGGACCCCAAAACAGTGAGTAATAGTCCACGAAACGGGCCAGAATCGGCCAAAACTATGAGTGTGTATGACCGACACGTAAGCGCACCTTGGGGTTCTACAACTATTGAAATCACTTCGGGACCCCAAAACGGTGAGGAATAGTCCATGAAATGGGCCAGAATCGGCAAAAACTGCGAGTGTTGATGACCCACACGTAAACCCACCCCAGAGTTTGTTCATCGTAGAAAATCACTACGGGACCCCAAAACAGTGAGTAATAATCCACGAAACGGGCCAGAATCGGCCAAAACTGTGATTGTTGATGACCAACACGTAAACGCACCCCGTAGTTTGTTAATCGTTGAAATCACATCAGGATCCCAAAACAGTGAGTAACAGTTCACGAAACGGGTCAGAATAGCCAAAACTGTGAGTCTTGATGACGAACACGTAAGTGCACCTTGGGGTTCAACAAAGATGGAAATCAATTCGGTACCCCAAAATGGCGAGTGATAGTCCATGAAACGGGTCAGATTTGGCCAAAACTATGAGTGTTGACGACGGACACGTAAACACATCCCGGGGATCGCCAATCGTTGAAATCGCTCTAGGACCCCAACACGGTCAGTAATAGTGCACGAAACGGGGCAGAACCGGCAAAAACTGTGAGCATTGATGACCGACACGTAAACGTACCCTGCGGTTGTTAATCGTTCAAATCACTCCGGGACCCCAAAACCGTGAGTAATAGTCCACGAAACAGGCCAGAATCGGCCAAAACTGTGAGTGTTTATGACCGACACGTAAGCGCATCTTGGGGTACGACAACTATTGAAATCACTTCGGGACCCCAAAACGGTGAGTAATAGCCCACGAAATGAGCCAGAATCGGCCAAAATTGCGAGTGTTGATGACCCACACGTAAACGCACCCCAGAGTTTGTTCATCGTAGAAAATCACTCCAGGACCCCAAAACAGTGAGTAATAGTCCACGAAACGGGCCAGAATCGGCCAAAACTGTGATTGTTGATGACCAACACGTAAACGCATCCTGTGGTTCGTTAATCGTTCAAATCACTCCGGGACCCCAAAACCGTGAGTAATAGTCCACGAAACAGGCCATAATCGGCCAAAACTACATGTGTTGATGACCGACACGTATGCTCACCTTGGGGTTCAACAACTATGGAAATCGCTTCGGGACCCCAAAACGCTGAGTAATAGTCAACGAAACGGGTCAGAATCGATAAAAACCGCGAGTGTTCATGACCCACACGTAAGCGCACCACGGAATTTGTAAATCGTGAAAATCACTATGGGACCCCAAAACAGTGAATAATAGTCCACGAAACGGGCCAGAATCAGCCAAAGCTGTGATTGTAGATGACCAACACGTAAACGCACCCCGTAGTTCGTTTATCATTGAAATCACTCTGGGACCCCAAAACAGTGAGTAATAGTCCACGAAACGGGGCATAATCGGCCAAAACTGTGAGTGTTGATGACTGACATGTGAGCGGACCTTGGGGGTTCAACAACGACGGAAATCGATTCGGTACCCCAAAATGGCGAGTAATAGTCCGTGAAACGGGTCAGAATTGGCTAGAACTATGAGTGTTGATGACGGACACATAAACACACCCTAGGGATCGTCAATCGTTGAAATAGCTCTGGGACCCCAAAACGATGAGTAATAGTGCATGAAACGGGCCTGAATCGGCAAAAATTGTGAGCTTGATGACCGACACGTAAACGCACCCCGTGGTTCATTAATCATTCGAATCACTCCGGCACTCCAAAACAGTGAGTAATAGTCCACGAAACAGGCCAGAATCGGCCCGATTTGTGAGTGTTGATGACCGACACGTAAGCGCACCTTGGAGTTGAACAACTATGGAGATCGTTTCGGGACCCCAAAAAGATGAGTAATAGTTCAGGAAACGGGTCAGAATCGACAAAAACTACGAGTGTTGATGACCCACACGTAAACGCACCCCAGAGTTCGTTAATCGTGAAAATCACTCCGGGACCCCAAAAAAGTGAGTAATAGTCCACGAAACGGGCCAGAATCGGCCAAAACTGTGAGTGTTGATGGTCGTGGCGTAAGCGCACCTTGGGGTTCAACAACGATGGAAATCGATTCGGTACCCCAAAATGGCGAGTAATAGTCCATGAAATGGGTCAGAATTGGCCAAAACTATGAATGTTGACGACGGACATGTAAACACACCCCGGGGATCGTCAATCGTTGAAATCGCTCTGGGACCCCAAAACTGTGAGTAATAGTGCATGAAACGGGCCAGAATCGACAAAAATTGTGAGCGTTGATGACCGACACATAAACGCACCCCGCGGTTCGTTAATCGTTGAAATCACTCCGGGACCCCAAAACAGTGAGTAATAGTCCACGAAACGGGCCAGAATCGGCCAAAACTATGAGTGTGTATGACCGACACGTAAGCGCACCTTGGGGTTGTACAACTATTGAAATCACTTCGGGACCCCAAAACGGTGAGGAATAGTCCACGAAATGGGCCAGAATCGGCAAAAACTGCGAGTGTTGATGACCCACACGTAAACGCACCCTAGAGTTTGTTCATCGTAGAAAATCACTACGGGACCCCAAAACAGTGAGTAATAATCCACGAAACGGGCCAGAATCGGCCAAAACTGTGATTGTTGATGACCAACACGTAAACGCACCCCGTGGTTTGTTAATCATTGAAATCACATCAGGATCCCAAAACAGTGAGTAACAGTTCACGAAACGTGTCAGAATAGCCAAAACTGTGAGTCTTGATGACGAACACGTAAGTGCACCTTGGGGTTCAACAAAGATGGAAATCAATTCGGTACCCCAAAATGGCGAGTGATAGTCCATGAAACGGGTCAGATTTGGCCAAAACTATGAGTGTTGACGACGGACACGTAAACACATCCCGGGGATCGCCAATCGTTGAAATCGCTCTAGGACCCCAAAACGGTCAGTAATAGTGCACGAAACGGGGCAGAACCGGCAAAAACTGTGAGCATTGATGACCGACACGTAAACGTACCCTGCGGTTCGTTAATCGTTCAAATCACTCCGGGACCCCAAAACCGTGAGTAATAGTCCATGAAACAGACCAGAATCGGCCAAAACTGTGAGTGTTTATGACCGACACGTAAGCGCATCTTGGGGTACAACAACTATTGAAATCACTTCGGGACCCCAAAACGGTGAGTAATAGCCCACGAAATGGGCCAGAATCGGCCAAAATTGCGAGTGTTGATGACCGGCACGTAAGCGCACCATCGGGTTCGTTCATCGTGAAAATCACTCCGGGAACCCAAAACAGTGAGTAATAGTCCACGAAACGGGCCAGAATCGGCCAAAACTGCGAGTGTTGATGACCGGCACGTAAGCGCATCCTGTGGTTCGTTAATCGTTCAAATCACTCCGGGACCCC